>CAJFCO010017616.1:29063-40491 GCA_904066015.1 Synergus gifuensis | reverse complement strand
CAAGACCGACCTAGACAGACTCTCCAGGTGAAATCCACCAGGTGTGCGACTGGAAGGTGCAACTACAGCCGTACACCTGGCAAAGGGACCCACGACTAGAGGGCGCAACCATAGCCGTGAATCCTGAACTGACCTGGGGATGTTACCCGACCGACCGACAACCGACAGACCGCGGAAACCTGGTTTGCCCTGCAACCGTCTAGATAGACAACTACTACACCTCCCTCACCCCTCTCTCTCCCGCTTCTTACCGTATACCGCCTAGAGAGAGAGACGGGTCCAGGAGAAGACGCTCGCCTCGTTCTGCCGACGACGACGCGCATGCGCATCACCGTTTACATCGCTTAATATTCCGCAGGTACCGACGTAAGACTATACCGCTGATGTACACACTCGCTCACTCACTCGCTTCTCTCTCTCACACGCAACCATATGCACCGTACGCATACCTCTCAATAGCAACACATTCTCTCGCTCATACGCACCGTACGCATACCTCTCAATAGCAACCGTTCTCTCTCACAGAAATATAAAGTCGCATACTTCACACATTCACACCGTACATTGTAACCGCGATTACACACACACCTACATTTAATATGTATTCATTCCACATACACACGCATTTACACACACACACACTATAGACAAAATACACCGTCACACTCACACTTAGCTCATAATTCAGAATTGTAATCTTATAGGAAGAATATAACATTTTGCTACTTTGTTAATTAAAACCCCTTGTTGTTATTTATTTTGCCCTTAAAATCGACCCCGGCTCGACTGAAGCGTCCGGTAGGGCAAAAGGGGTGGCCTCACCCCTCTCCATGTAAAATAACCCACCGTCACAAGATAGACAGCTGCGAATTGATACAGTGCTGACTTCACTCGGCGATAGTTTTGGCGGGAATGATTTGAATTGCAGTAAGAAAGATAATCTCCGATTTTAAAGATTTATTCGATTATTGACAAGTTTAAATGATTTTAGTAATATAAATGCATTTTTTAATTGTTACTAAAGGTAAGGATTCATTTTTTCTTATAATAAATATGAGGAGGATGAAATGATAAAATATTACTGTGATCTTTCTTATTGCAATTCAAATCATTCGCGCCAAAACTATTGCCGAGTGAGGTCAGCACTGTATCAATTCGCAGCTGTCTATCTATTAATCTATAATTTTCTTGTGGTGCTGTCAAAATATCCGCCATTATCGGCGCATTTTTATTCACCTCCATCGCCTAATATATTCATTTTATCGAAAAACTGGTGAGTCTTAAAATGTTCTACACCTTTTCTTCCCACAGTGTGCTACCAAAAATCGATCAATTTGCCCTTATCTCCCTTTAAAACCCCAATACCAAATCCTAGTGAAAAGTTGACAGAATTAGACAGGCGCGAAACTAAATAAAACTAGCTGTAAATTCGATCTCGGGTGTTCCATTTAACTATATTTATATTTTTTGTGCTCATTTTTTGAGCACTTTGCTTCCTCATTATGATAATATTGCAAATAAATTTGCTTCCTCATAGAGGAAGCATTTAGAAATGAAAATTTTCAAAATTAAAAATAATCATAATTTTCTTAAAATTCAATAAAATTCATTAGTCATACAGGTCAATTGATTCGTCTCGATGCAAGGAATCTTTCCTTCCTTCACATAAGCTTTGAATTTTCATTATTTAAGAAGTTATAGTCGAAAAATCAATTTCACAAAAATTCAAAATGTACACAAAAATTTTTTAATTCAATATTTTTAAAAATCCTTTGGCGTGTTTTGAGATATTGGTGGTGCCAATATACTCTACAAATTACATCAACTTATCTACAATTGTCTTTAAGTTAATGGGGCGACATCCATACACACATCCACACACATCCACACACACACACACAGACACACACACACACAGACACACACATCCGGACAATTGATTAGAATGTTGTATTAGACATTTATCACGTATATAAAATGGTAGACAGGGAAAACTTAACTATTTCTTAGACGTGAAGTATACTCGACGATAGAGAGGAAACTCTCTATTAAAAACAGTCATCAGTGATTCCCTACACCTGATATAAATAATGACAATGGCTTGAGCCTTCATGCCGCTCAGTGACTATCAGTCAACCCGCAGCTGTCAATATTTAGTTTCTTGGACCATGAAAGTTAAAATGCCTGCCCTTTTTAGCATGCAATAATCTCACGCTCTTTTGGAACTACAAAAGTAATTTTTCGAAAAACTGATGACAGCCTAATTTGTTTATTTCTTCTTTCCTTTTTTTGCTATCAAAAAACTCTAAATTTACCCTCTTTTGTCTTTAAAATCAGGATTTCAAATCCATCTGATAGATTTGTATCTATCCACAGATTTTGACAGTTTGCTGTCAATTTTTACTTTCAAATTCCATCGGCCTTTAGTGAAATGAAAAATTCGAATTTTGAGGATAGGATTTGGATCCTACACCCTTAATCTTGAAGTCCCTAATTACATTCGTTTTTTTTGTAGGTCGTGCTAGCCAAATCAGGTCTATACCGTTTGGTGACAGTTCTGATGACAGCTCAGATGGCGAAGATCATCCAAATCAGATAGAAACAAATACCAGAATAACAAATAGTTCATCGGACAACACAGATACATCTCTTGGCAGCGGCAGTAGCCCGTCGAAAAGTGTCAAGACTACAAGCAGTTTAAGTCCTGCTAAAAGAAGTTCTAGTGGTTCTCCCAGCAAAAGTGTTAAACGTGGTAAGATTGCAATTTTTGTAATTCTATATTTTTATTGTATAGGTATTAATTTATGTCTCTCTTAGAATTTATTCTGAATCCTTTGAGAAAAAAGATATGACAGGAAAATGTCGAATTGAAAAAAAAAACTCGAACTCGAAAAGTATCGAATGAATTTTAGGTAGGGATCGATTTCTCCAAAGCATGATTATTCCAAAGCACGATTTGTCCAAGAAACGTTAATTTCAGAGCGTACGAATTTGAAACTGCAATGCAGACTAAACAGAGTGTCAAACGGTTGTAAAAAATGGTGTAAAGCCAATAAATGGAAGCAGCTTCCTTTTTTATAATGATGAATAGATGGCGCAACGAATATATTCCTTGTTCGATGACAAAAGTAAACAGAGAAAAGAGAAATTTTATTTAAATTATTATTTTTAAAAATATTATTCAAAATTAAATAATTTTAGGTGAAAATCATCAAGTATTGATAAAGGTCAACTAATTTGAGCTTTTTTAGGTTATGTTTGGGTTTTCTCTAGGCAAACCCTGCTGAAAAAGTTCCATTAAAAACTATTAAAAAAAGATCAATAGTTTTTAATCCTCGAGCTTAATCATACATTTTCCAATTGAATATGATTGTTTCAGAAATCTGTTAAAATCTATTAATTATTAATTAATAGATTATGATTAGTTTCCATTGAATTATAATACAATTATTCTGAATGCTATTTAATCCGAAATGTTACCATTCAATGAAAAATTTTTAATGAATTTAAATATTTTTTTAGTATATACTGTTCAATGGTTATCAATTGTAATTTTTAGTGTTAAGATCGAGGATTAAAATTCATCCAAGCATAGAAATTATTATTGAATAATACTTTATGGTAAAAAATTCTTTTCAATGAATAGATTTTAATAAATTGTTATAATAATATAATATATGTATAGGTATTGAATGATTTGTAATGGAATATTAAACACACTCCAAATTGAATCATGTTTAATGACATTTAATACTAATATTACGAGTAGTGTTAATGAATTTTAATAATCACTTATCATTCTTCAACTATTAATCATTAAGAGCATGCTCTGCCCGTGGTTTGTGAAAAATTTTTTTCGAAGTCACCACGGCCAAACGAAATGATATATCGCTTTCAAACTCTGGAATATGGGAAATGAGACACTAAATTGCGTTCTAAAATTTAATTTGAGTAATAATTTTGAAAAAAAATCCGATCCCTACCTTACCGACTTAGCTTTTTTTAAAAATTACTACTCAAATTAAATTTTAGAACGCAATTTCGTGCCTCATTTCCCATTTTCCAAAGTTTGAAAGCGATATATCATTTCCGTTTGCCGTGGTGACTTCGAAAAAAAAATTTCACAAACCACGGGCAGAGCATGCCCTTAAAGTTTATGAAAAACTATTCAATAAAATACAATTAATCTAATGCTCTGAATAATTTCTATAAGCAACTATTAGATTTTGTAAAATATTATTCAAAAGAATATCACTGGCGACCATTCCATTCACGATTCATTAAAATTCACAAAAGAACATTCAATAAAATACTATTGGGTAATAACTTTAATGAATAGTTATTAAAATTCATAAAATATTATTAAATAAATTATTATTAAATTGAATTTTGTTGGAAATAATATTAAAAATGGTTTATTATGATTAAAATCAATGGTAATTGTTACTATTGAATGCGATTGCCATTAAATATCATTGAATATGATTAATTTTGAATCATCGCCCAAAAATTGAACTATTAATTTCATTTAATATGATTCATTACCATTGAATATGTATAATTTACAATGGTAACCAATGGAACTTTTTCAGCAGGGTATGGTGTAACGGTAATCTCGACTTATAGGGATTCCTTGTCTCTGAGTACCGCTCCAATATTAGTCACCCAACTAAATTCCCAAAAATCAAGACTTTTATGCCAAGAGCACCAGGTATGTAGTAATACCGCTCAAAACTCAAATCGCTAAAATTTGCTTGAATATCTTGAAATCAAAATGGATTCCAACTAGCTCATTGGAAGAGGGATATCGTGGGAGCGCAAAACAACTCAGGCTGAAATTAAATGTGAAACAAATGAAAACATAGTTTATTGAATAAAAAAAAATGTTGGAATGAAAATATGTACAATCTAAAATTAGAAAACAATGTAAATGGCAAGAATATAAAGAAGTGTTAGTTTGAAATCTCAAACTATGAAGTTATATAATCGAATCTGCCAATCATGACGTTACATGGCACATCATAGTGTAACTCGTGTTATGTAATTACAGTTATGCTTTTGTTAGAATTTCGACTCAAAAAAATCTATACAAGCATAAAGCGAAATTAATCACAGAAAAGATTAAACAAACTCATTGGAATTCGCAAATACTGAGACAAGAGATAGATAAAGAAAAGTAAGAGAAGGTGCTATGCACCCAGAAATAAAGTTTATTTGAATCAAATAAACGTATATTTGTTATAGAGCCAACTAGAAATATCTTTAAATTAAATAAAATTTATTTGATTCAAAGAAATTTTCTATTTAATTCAAATAAAAAAGTTCTTTGAATCAAATAAGTTTTATTTAATTCGAAGATATTTTTTAGTTGGCTCTATAACAAATATACGTTTATTTGATTTTCGAATATTTTTTTCTCAGTGTACCGCTTATGGGCGCGGCTCGTCGTTATATAATCACTAAATTCAACTTTAGAATTCTCAATCATAAAAACTATAATTCTACAAACTGAAATTAATCCATAATACATTTTCTCTAAAAAGCTCTAAACTCTAATAAACATTTAAAAGGTATCGAATCTATACTCAAAATTACAAAGCAATTTGCCTCTATGCCATACATGGGCGTTAGCTAGGCGTTATGTAATCTTCGAAATATCAAAAGCTCTAAACTGTACAAAAACTGGAGAAATCGATAAAGTGAACGCCTACCTCGTTTCCACAGACCCAATAAACTAGATTAATCCAATTTGGTGAGAAACATAGGCACTTTATTCACTTTAAATTATAAAGTTACGATAACTCCAAAAACGAAATGTTAGTCACGGAACAGCCAGCACGGAACTGGATATTCGTCGTAATTCTCGTCTGGGTGCGCAGTCGTCGCCTTACGTAACGTAAGTCTATGAGCTGCTGCTCTCTGGTGGTAGACAAAAGTAATGGTGTTTAGCATGATGGCTGCGTCCATATGTTTTGACAACTTGTCAACAATGCAAGATGTGCGTATGTTTAACTGTGTGTATTTGCAGTCCTGGAGGATGATAACAATACACATAGACGACTGACACATCCCAGACGATAGTGCAGGATACGTAAATATCTATAACATAACTAATTGGATTTAGGTTCTCCGGAAACTTGGTAAGCTGCAAATAACAGAAATACATAAACCTTGCTTAAATTTAGTGTGTAAAGTAAGAGCGTGTACAGCGTACTTTCTTAAAAAAATTATTAAAAAATTTGTTATACACATAGATGTACTCAACATGTTCTAAGTCAATGCGCAATTATGTTAATAATGCGTCCAATCACCACCAGCATCGATTATTGCTTGACATCTCCGAGGCATAGAATCCACCAAATTTACTGCGTATTCGATGGAAAGCGCCTTCCAAATGCGTCGAATTTCTCGGGAGAGCTTCTTTAAAGTGAAGACACGTGTTCTTCGAAGCTTCTGCTTGATGTAGGCCCAGACATTTTCGATAGGATTAGCATCAGACGATTGCGAAGGCCAATCAAGTGTGATGATGCGTATCGTTTAGCAGCATGTTTTTCAGACAGCATTGGTTTTTTTTAATGTACTCCGCCATTTTAAATTATTCGCACACAAAAATTTACGAATTGATTCGTGAGATATGTCCAGACCTTTCTGCTTCAATTTTGCTTGCCCTTGACGCAGTGACAAGCCAGGATTTCGGGAAAACAATGTGATTATTTTTTTTCATCCTTTTTGGTTACTTTCCCTTGTGAACCACGATCTGGAAAGTCGTCGATATTTTTCGACTTCTCGAATCGATTCACCTACTTCTCAATAAACGTCCTCGACTTTTTGATGTACTTGGCCGCCATTGCATACGACATTTTTGGCCCTTTTGGGTGCCTGCAAAGGAACACGGCTTCGAAGCGTTTCGCGTATATACACGGAAAAAAAAGTTCTCTAAATTTTACAGAACTAGTTCTATAGTCGGGGATAGGAGCGAATCTTGAACGAATTTAATAGATTTCATATAACTTTCAGTATTTAATGTAGAACAGTTCTGAGATAACTACAAAAGTTCTGTAAAATTTACATTGAAGTCCGATTCAAAAAAGTTCAATAAAATATATAGAGAAATTCATGAAAAAATGTTGAAAAGTTTCGTAGAAATTACATTTGAGATATTGAGAGTTTGTAATGAGACCATTATAAAGTCTAAATACCTCAATTCAGTGAAATGTATAGAAAAGTTCTTGAAAAAATATTGAAAAGTCTCATAGAAATTCGATTTGAGTTATTGAGTATTTGTGATATACTTGAATGTAAGATTTCTAGAACTGAGATCTAGAATATGAGCTGCGCAGTCGTTACTTGCGCAGGTAGCGAAATTCTCCGCGTCCCTCGCCGCCTCCCCCCCCTACCCGGTTGTCTTTATGCATCTTTATGTTACTTAACGGTTTTCACATGCACAGCTGTAGCTTATAACTTAGATTTTTTTTTGTATATGGCATGTTAGGTTAGCTGCGATGCTTTAGGCGTGCGTTAGAAATGTAATGCGAAAGTTTTAGGGTTCGAATCCGCGGCGAATAATAAAATTTTCATAGCGTGCGTTTATAAATAGTTTATAAGTAGTGACTATTTGTGTAGTGGTAAATAATTGTGTACTTAAACATATAAAAGGTATTATAGTATAATAATAATAATAATGATAATAATACGAAACATTATTTTTTTCGTCGCAAAATCGGTTATCGTTTTCTAGAACTGTTCTCTAAAGTTTCAAGACTTCTTCGATATAGACTGTATATTAGCTGGAGTTTTAGATTTTCTAGAACTGTTCTACGTTTTTCATAGAATAGTTCAACATAATGTAAAACCAAGAAGATTTTAACATTTAAAAAACTACCCGCTGTATCCTCTACTATAGAACTAGTTCTATAAAATTTAAAGAACTTTTTTTTCCGTGTAGAACTCAACGCGGTTTCTGTGTTTCTCTGATAGAAAATCGACACAGACTGAAATGTTTACATAAAAGCGCCAAAGCAGGATTCTTGAACCTAATAGAAAAAATTCAGGCTTGCATAACTTACCGTCTGCGAGTAAAGCTGTACACGCTCTTACTTGACATACTGTAAAAGTTTACTTTTCTAACATCTCTCATTCTTCCATACTAACACTCATACACTTAAATCTATTGGAGTTCCTACTGACTATTCTAATTTATTTTCCCGTTTCTAGATTATATCGCTCTGGGAAGAGGATCAGTAAAAGTGGTGAAAATCCACAACGTTACAATGGAAATTTTCAAGTAAAAATTATTGATAAAGGCAAACTAGTTTGGGCTTTTTTAGGTTATGTTTCAGTTATCTCAACAGAAATTGACATTTTCAAATAAAAATCATCAAATATTGATGAAGACCAACTAAATTAAGCTTTTTTAGGTTATGTTTGGGTTTTCTCTAGGTAAATGGATTTTTTCAAATAAAAATCATCAAATATTGATAAAGGCTAACTAGTTTGGGCTTTTTTAGGTTATATTTCAGTTTCATCAACAGAAATTGACATTTTCAAATAAAACTCATCAAGTAGTGATGAAGGCCAACTAATTTCAAATATTTAAGGTTAAGGTTGAGTTTTCTCAATGGAACTAGATTCTTTTAAGTAAAAATCATCAAATTTTGATAAGGGCTATCTAATTTCAACTATTTAAGGTTATGATTAAGGGCGATGGAATTTGAAAGTAAAAACCCTGTTGAAAAAGTTAAATTGGTTACCATAGGAAATGATTCATATTCAATGGTAATGAATCATATTGAATGAAAGGAATGGTTCAATTTTCGGATGATGATTTAAAATTAATCATATCCAATGATATTTAATGGTAATCGCATTCAATAGTAATAATTACCATTGATTTTAATCATAATAAATCATTCTGAATATTATTTGCAAAAAAATTAAATTTAATAATATTTTATTTAATGATATTTAATGAATTTTAATAACTATTCATTAAAATTATTACCCAATAGTATTTTATTGAATGTTCTTTTGTGAATTTTAATGAATCATGAATGGAAAGGTCGCCAGTGATATTCTTTTGAATAATATTTTATGAATTTTAATGACTATTCATTAAAATTATTACTCAATAGTATTTTATTGAATGTTCTTTTGTGAATTTTAATGAATCATAAATGGAATGGTCGCCAGTGATGTTCTTTTGAATAATATTTTATGAATTTTAATAACCTCATTAAAATTATTACCCAATAATATTTTATGGAATAGTTTTTCATTAACTTTAATGATTAATAATTGAAGAATGATTGGTGTATCGTATTTAATGGAACCGTTTTTCACGAATTGTAATAGCTGTTCAATACAATAATACTTAATCGTATTTCATTTAATCATATTTTATGAATTCTAATAGTTGATCATTAAAATTATTATTTTTTGTAGTGTTTGATTGAATTTTTTAAAAAAATTTTTTCTAAATTTTCAACTAATATTGTCTTAATATTGTCTAAATATATGTCAACTATAATATTGTCTAATATTCTATTACAAATCATTCAATACCCGATATACGGCGATATCATTAAAACTTATTAAAACTCATTCATTAAAATGGATTTGTTACCATTAAAAAACATTAATCTCTAAATATTAAATATGATTAAATATTCAATTATTAAATATTATTAAAATTCATTAACACTACTGGTAATATTAGTATTAAATGTTATTAAATATGATTCAATTTGGAGTGGTTTAATATTCCACTACAAATCATTCAATACATATATTATTATAAAAATTTATTAAAATTGAAAAGAATTTTTTACCATAAAGTATTATTCAGTAATAACTTTTATGCTTGAATGAATTTTAATCCTCGATCTTAACACTAAAAATTACAATTGATAACCATTGAACACTGTGTACTAAATAAATATTTAAAATCATTAAAAATTTTTCATTGAATGGTAACATTTCGGATTAAATATCATTCAGAATAATTGTAATTCAATGGAAACTAATCATAATCTATTACTTAATAATTAATAGATTTTAATAGATTTCGGAAACAATTTCGTTTGCTCACCTTGCCGCTGTTTCATCAAGACAATGCACCGATCCACAAGTCGATGAAAACGATGGTGAAATTAAACGAATTACGATTCGAATTGCTTCCACACCCCCCATATTCACCAGATCTGGCTCCATCTAACTTCTGGCTGTTCGCAGACCTGAAAAAGATGCTCCAGGGAAAGAGATTTGGCTCCAATGATGAAGTTATAGCCGCAACTGAAGCCTATTTTGAGGCCAAAGACAAATCATTCTATAAGAAAGGCATTGAAAATTTAGAAAGGCGTTGGAATGATTGTATCGCTATGGAAGGTGACTATGTTGATGAGTAAATTCGAATTTTGGAAAAAATTGTATTTTTACTGGTTAGTCCCGGGACTTAATGACCCATGTGTTAATGTTATCACCAGGATTTTTGTGGGGGTTTTTGGAGGGAAAATATGGCAAATTTAAAGATTTTTGGTAGCACACTGTGGGAAGAAAGAGTGTAGAAACATAGGAGATACCCTAATTTTTCCGGAAAAAAAATTTTTCCATTTTTTTTAATTATTATAATAATTAAATATTATTATTCACTAGAGGTGAATAAATATGCGCCGATAATGGCGGACATTTTGACCGCACGAGAATAAAATACATAGCATTCACAGCTGCGAATTGACTGATAGTCACTGAAGGTTTGACGCTATATTGCTATGTGCTTACCTCACACTCGGGGATAGTTTTGACGGGAATGATTTGAATTTCAATAAGAAAGATAATCGCAATAATCTTTTATCATTTGATTCATCTCATATTTATTAAAAGAAAAAACAAGTGACAATTATACAATGCATTTATATTACTAAAATCATTAAAACTTGTCAATAATCGAATAAATCTTTAAAATATTAGGAGATTATAATATATAATTATATCATATCATTTATTATTATATCATATCAATTATATAATATATAATTATTATATAATTATATCCTAATAATATTAGGAGATTATAATTATATAATTATATTTATAATATATTATATATTATATATATTATTATATAATATATAATAATATATATATATATATTATATATATTATATTATATGATAATTTATAATAATAGGAGATTATCTTTCTTATTGAAATTTAAATAATTCCCATCAAAACTATCCCCGAGTGTGAGGTCAGCACATAGCAATATAGCGTCAAGCCTTCAGTGACTGTCAGTCAATTCGCAGCTGTGAATGCTATGTATTTTATTCTCGTGCGGTCAAAATGTACGCCATTATCGGCGCATATTTATTCACCTCTAGTGAATAATATATTGTTTTTCTGGAAAAATTAGGGTATCTCCTATGTTTCTACA
>CAJFCO010017616.1:0-24758 GCA_904066015.1 Synergus gifuensis | reverse complement strand
TGTGTGTGTGTGTGTGTGTGTGTGTGTGTGTGTGTGTGTGTGTGTGTGTCGCGATCCTGCAATATCTTGAAAACGCGTAGAGATAAATTGATGAAATTTTGCATAGTTATTCCACTATATACCTAGTTGAATTTCTTGTAAGGGTTTAACAAAATATTTAATTTTACAAGTTTGGTGTACTTTTGTAATTTTCGTAAAATTCATTTTTTCACTATCACTTCTCAAATATTCAAAATTGAAAGCTGTTGCAAGGAAAATAAAGATTCCTTGTGTCGAGACGAATCGATTGACCAATATGATTACTGCATTTCATTAAAAAATAAGGATGTTATGGTTAATTGTATTTTCAAAAATTAATTTTTCGACTATAACTTCTGTAATATTCAAAATTCGAAGTTGACGTAAGGAAAATAAATGTTCTTTGCGTCGAGACGAATCGATTGGTCTATAATATTATTTCATTTCATTGAAAAATAACAAAGTTATTGTTCTATTACATTTTGAAAAATTTGTTTTTCAGCTATAACTTCTCTAATATTCAAAATTCGAAGCTGACGTAAGGAAAGTAAAGGTTCCTCTTGTCGAGACGAATTGATTGACCTATAAGATTAATGCATTTCATTGAAAAATAAAAAAGTTGTGCTTTATTGTAATTTTCGAAAATGAATTTTTCGAATATAACTTCTCAAATAATCAAAATTTAATGTTGATGTAAAGAATACTTAATGCTTCCTCTATGCGGAAGCAAATCACATTTGCTGACAGGAAGCAAAGTGCTCATTGAATGAGCACAAAAGTTAATACAACTTCACAGCTAGTTTTAAAATTTAATTAAATTAAATTTAAATTAAATTAAATTACAGCTTTGAATGCAAAAGTTAACTAATTTACTTAAGGTTCTATCGTCCTTAAGGAGCACATTCTTATCATGGCACTCGCGCTTCGCGCTCGATATTTCATTTAAACCTCGCGCTCCGCGCTCGGCTCTGTTTAACAATATTTTTCACGATTAAAACGAAAACTACTCATCCTATTGAAAAATGGCCAAAGAAGAAATTGTAGATCTTTTTACGGCGAATAATTATGTTTGTTATCTTTTTCTCTGCATCGCGTTTTTTGGCTCAAAATTTGAATTTTCGATTTTTTAAGGAAATTAAAAAAGTTGTTATGCGGATCCTATAGGGCGTTCAAAAAGAAACATTTTCTTTACACATGCATGCAAAACCCTCGTTTGTCCACCGTTTACAGACATGCAAAATGGCTGATTCCACACTGTCTTCAAAAGCAGTGAGCAAAATCCCCAACATCGATGAGCAAAACGCTGTCACCGGTTAGCAAAGTGGTCTTCACGGTTACCAAAAAATTTTGCTCACCGGTTGCGATGCCATCTAGCTTCGTAAACGGTTACTATGTGAACAATGTTTTGAGTTAATTTGGGTTCGGTTGGTTTGATGTCTGTAAACGGTGGACAAACGAGGGTTTTGCATGAATTTGTAAAGAAAAATATTGTTCGATACGAAAGGTCTAAACGGGCGATTTGGTAACTGCTCGTGTGAAGGAGCCGCGTAAACCCGAGGCGGCTTCACACTCGCAGTTACCAAAACGCCCGTTTGCCCTCTTGTACCGAAATATACTATTTTCATCTTTAGACTTTTTTTCATATCGTGCGTTGTTTGGCTTCTAATTTATGTTTTCTTTTAGATTTTTTTATCCAAAAAAGTCATTAAGAAAAATTGTTCGACTTTTTGAGTACTACGAACATACGTCATTGGAATTTTTAGATTAAAAAAAAAGTGGTTTCAAAATTTTTCAAAATGCTCCA
The DNA here is from genome assembly GCA_904066015.1 of Synergus gifuensis. Taxonomy (NCBI): domain Eukaryota; kingdom Metazoa; phylum Arthropoda; class Insecta; order Hymenoptera; family Cynipidae; genus Synergus; species Synergus gifuensis. Next base: position 22,936 of record CAJFCO010017616.1, on the reverse strand, counting down.
ACTTTTTGAATTTTTATCCAAAATGGCTGGCCAACGAACTTGACCTTCATTTTAGGACACTAAAAGAGTATACCAAAGGACAAACCAATCGGTCAATTCTTTCAAAAGTTATCGTGCTCAAAAACTAAAAATCTACAGACACACAGACAGACAAACAGACAGACAGATTCGTAAAAACATGTTTTTCGGGTTCAGGGGGTCCCAAAACGTGGACATTTCACAAAAACTCGAGGGGGTCAAATTTTACACAAATCTAATACCTTTTCTGATGAGAATGTAAAAAGCTCAAATTAGTTGACCTTTATCAATACTTGATGATTTTCACCTAAAAGTATTTAATTTTGAATAATATTTTTAAAAATAATAATTTAAATAAAATATTCTATTTTCTGTGTTTACTTTTGTCATCAGACAAGGAATATATTCGTTGCGCCATCTATTCATCATTATAAAAAAGGAAGCTGCTTCCATTTATTGGCTTTGCATGATTTTTTACAATCGTTTGACACTCTGTTTAGTCTGCATTGTAGTTTCAAATTCGTACGCTCTGAAATTAACGTTGGCTGCACAAATCGTGCTTTGGAAAAATCGATCCCTACCGAATTAGCATTGGCATTTAATGTGGAATAGATGAATAGAAGGTATACTCGAACTTGGAGTTAGAGTATTGGATATAGAAAAGAATGTAGTACGGTACACCAACAGCATCAACGGCGACGGACGCGTAGTGGCCGTTAGCGGCGCTAGTAAAATATATTATTGCACAAAAAAATCCACACTTAAAGTTAAATTTAAACTTTTTCAAAAATTTTCCGTAGTTTATGATAAATTTCTATAAATTATCTGTAAATTAACATAATTAACCAGTAAATCGGGAGTAATAATGAAATTTAGTGTTAAAATGAAAAATTAGTAGACACTGTTATATTTTTAGAAGAGAATCATTAAATAATTATTGTTATCTTTCTTTTCAGACACATCTTTAGAATCTGGTTTATCCGAAGATTACGCTATTCCTCCCGACGCGTTAAGTTTGACATCTTTAGAATCGAGTATACCAAATTTACTTATGCGAGTGTCTGGCGAAAGTCCAAAAAGACAAGAGGCATTTGAGAAAGCTGGACAGTTGGCGAAACTTGGTGGAAAGTTAAAAACATGGCGAAAACGATGGTTTGTCTTGAAAAATGGCGTTTTAACATACTGGAAAAGTCAGAATGACATTAATCGAAAACCTCAGGGTCAAATTATTTTGGACGAAGTGTGTAGGTAAGTATTTGGCTTTAGAAGCACATTTTTTTTTTCATTCTTATTTTTCGAAAATTAAAAAAAAAATTGATCGTTTAATAATAATTAATACATTTTGTAGAATAAATAGAGCGGATGGCGCAGCCACTTTTGAAATCGCAACGGGAAAAAAGACTTATTATCTTACTGCAGACTGCATCGCGACTATGGAAGATTGGATACGGGTTTTGCAAAATATACAAAAGCGAAATGCTACTAAATTATTATTAAATGGAGAAGAAAATAAGCCCACGATGCAAGGATGGCTTACAAAAGTGAAAAATGGCCATGCAAAAAAGTGCTGGTGTGTTTTGATTGGCAAAATGTTTCTGTATTTTAAATGCCCGAATGATACGGTGAGTACATATTTAATGTTACACAAATCGGTGTATTATACACCAAGGCGGATAAAGAATTCCTCTCCCCTATGGTACATACGATACACTGCTCTTCCGATTTGAGTTCCCACGATTAATGTTCTTCTGAGAAGTTGGGTTGCTCCCAAAAATTTATGAGGGTAGGGTGGCGGGGGAGTGAGGAGTTGAGAGGAGATGCTCTGTAAGCTCGGCAGTGCTCGGCAGTACCGTAGCGATAGAGTGGAAAGTACTCTAGCAGATAATTTCGTTAGTGTATTAACCAACCGAGATGCTACAACAATCGCGGTTCCAGTGTATTTTTAACGACAACTAGAATATCATGCGCGCGCTAAAAATTCTTTGAAATTCTTTAATATTTTTTAAAATACCTTGTAATACTTGAAAATATTTTGAAATTACTTAATATCTGGAAAATATTTTTTGAAATTTCTTTAAAAATTTTTTAAATCATTTTAAATCTCTTAAAATTCTTTAAAATGTCTTGATATTTATGAAGTCTTGTGAAATCAGTGAAAAAAAATACTTTAAAATCTTAAAACTCTTGAATTATTTCGAAATTCCTTAAAATCAGTTGGAAGCTCTGATCTCGATTCCAAAGTATAGGTGTCGAATACAAATCCAACTAATATAATAGGTGAAAAGAGAATGTGTCTTCAGATTTCGAGATTGTGAGAATCTATTTTCGATATAATCGCAACCTCCTTTTTTATGATAGGATAGATTCTGTGACGACTGACTACTATTAATAATCATCGAGTAAGAAAAACACCGTTTGTGTTTTGTATTTTATATTTTGTTTTTTCAGAATTCGATTGGTCAAATAAATATGCGCGATGCCCGTGTCGAAGAAGTTGAGCATGTGTCCGATAGTGACAGCGAAGAAAGAGATTCGGAATGTCTTCATGAACGCACCATTGGGATATTCCCTACACATCAGGGCCCGACTTATTTGTTGATGCCACACAAGCAAGATAAGGATAACTGGCTCTATCACTTAACTGTTGTGTCTGGTGGCGGTCCCAACGCAGGGACTCAATACGAACAATTGGTACAGAGATTGATGGAAACTGACGGAGATCCTGGTTGTGTTCTTTGGAGACACCCATTACTTTTGCACACAAAAGAAAACATTACTAGTCCATTGACAAGCCTTAATTCTGACGCTTTACAAACTGAAGCTATCAAACTTTTTAAGGTACCTGATATTTTTATTTTAGACCTATTCAAACATTTAAGAGCATGCGACACTTTACTATAAGATCAATTTAATTTTACCAAATTTACGTTTGCAATAATAAATATTTTGTACTAAAACTAGACAATTTTTTACTCCTTTTTCATACAGACGGAAGTAAATTGCCTAGCTTTAGTGAAAAATATTTATTATTGCAAAAGTAAATTTAACGAAACTATTATTTTCTTGAACAAATGTGCAAAAAATGTTAGTTTTCGATTTTCTTTTAGTAAAGTAGGTAAACTCAAAATTGTGCGAGCGAAGTACGGGTCCAGGGCAAAGCCCCGGTGGGATGCAGGAGCGAAGCCCCTCACAATAGAAAAAACAAATCAATAGTCTAAAATTTAGAAAAAGAAAACCTTTCGGAAATAATTTTTTTAGAGGTTATACAACGCCATTAAGATGTCAGCCTTGAGGAAGTGTCAATATTCTCCGCTAGGGGCAGCACGTTTAAAGATTTTTTTTCACTCTTCTGAGAGTTATTTTCTTTGCTCTGAAAGTTTTTTTTTTTCAGCTTTTCGATCTGAAAACAGGAACGTCCAGCCCGCTTTACACGTTCGAAAACGTGCATTTTTTGGACATGTGTTGAAGAAATAAATTCTTAAGTATTCAAAAGAATTAAACATAATTTTCCATCATTATAAACGTGTTCTTATGGCTACGCCAATGGGCGTTTTCTATATGTATAGGAAATACGTGTCCAAAGATTAATAATAAAGTAAAAAATAATCACCTAATATGGAGAGTCGTACGTGATCATAGGATCGCATGCTTTCCTGTTATAAACCCTTGGGACTGGTAAAATGAATACTTTCTGTGAAATCTTTATTTTCTAAAACGGCGAAAAAAGCATCACTGTCACAGCAGACAATATGGTCGCGCGGGAGATGGGAGATTAAATTTAACATTGGGAATCATATTATTTATGCATAACTCTGGCATTTATGAAACGTATGACGTTTATATTTCAAATTCTATAATTCCCAATTATATATCAGTAAAAGAGAATTTTGCGATTGATTACCAACAAATCCGTAATCTTTGGCCAAACTTAAATAACACCATCGGAAAAGGATAAAGTGATATCTACAGCATCAAACAATATATATGTTACCGCAAACAATATGGCTGCGCTGGAGATGGCAGATAAATTTATATTCCACTCCGGGAATCTTATTATCTATGCACAATAATGGCATTTATGAAACATGGCGTTTATATTTCAAATTCTATAATTCCCAATTATACATCACTAAAAGAGAATTTCGCGATTGATTACCTACAAATTCGTAATCTTTAGCCAAACTTCAACAACACCATCGTAAAATGATCTAGTATTGACAACTAGAGTGTCATAATTTCAGCGGATAGCATCAGCAGCGGCATGTTACCGACCGAACATTTGTATCACTCGTATGTGATACTCACATGATACCTCATGATACACGGTGGTGTTGTTGAAGTTTGGCCAAAGATTACGGATTTGTAGGTAATCAATCGCGAAATTCTCTCTTACTGATGTATAATTGGGAATTATGGAATTTGAAATATAAACGTCATACGTTTCATAAATGCCAGAGTTATGCATAAATAATATGATTCCCAGTGTGAAATTTAATCTCTCGCGCGACCACATTGTTTGCAGTGACTGTGATGCTTTTTTCCGTTTGTGAAAATAAAGATTTACACAGAAAGTATTTATTTTACCAGCCCCAGGTGTTTATAACCGGAAAGCATGCGATCCTATGATCACGTGCGACTCTTCATAATAGGTAATTAGTTATTACTTTATTATTAATCTTTGGCAACGTATTTTATTCCTTTGATTTATTTTCAATTCAACTGCATTTTTTCAATTCAATTTCGAGCATTTGTATGGGAATTATTTTTATTCCTAATTCTTTGACTCTCTAAACATTTTTTTTTTCGTTCAACTGAATCTTTTTTTTTCAGTGTGTTTGAATTCCTTCAAATTCTCAATAATTTTGCTTCCTCATAGAGGAAGCTTTGTTTGCGATGCATTTTCCACTATTTTTCAAATCGTTTAATTAAACTTTCCTCACGTGATAAATGTCTAATGCAACATTCTAATCAATTTTCCGTGTGTGTGTGGGGGGGATGTCGCCATTTTTTGTCGCCTTATTAACTTAGACAGTTGCAGATAAATTAATGAAATTTGTAGGGTATATTAGCACCACCAATATCTCAAAACATGCCAAAGAATTTTTCAAAATATTGAATCTTAAAATTTTTATGTACATTTTGAATTTTTGTAAAATTGATTTTTCGACTGTAACTTCTCAAATAATGAAAATGCAAAGCTTATGTAAAGGAAAGAAAGATTCCTTGCGTCGAGACGAATCAATTGACTTGTAGGATTAATGAATTTTATTGAATTTTAAGAAAATTATTATTATTTTTAATTTTGAAAATTTTCATTTCTAAATCCTTCCTCTATGAGGAAGCAAATTTATTTGCAACATTATCATATTGAGGAAGCAAAGTGCTCAAAAAATGAGCACGAAAAATATAAATATAGTTAAATGGATCACCCGAGATCGAATTCACAGCTATTTATTGAATTATTCTGAATTACCTTGAATCCTTGTCAATTCATTTAATATTTTTAAATTGGACTGCTTGGTTTTCAATTCACCCTGATATTTATTTGAAAAAATGTAAAGTATTATTAGGTGCGCAAATTTGCTTCCGCCGTTTTCCGATAGATGACTGCAGCCGTAAGTGCCGGTTGAAATAGGTAGGTCCAAAATTTCATACAGTAAGCTTGGACATCTGTCAACATAACGACAGCACCACATTAGTGAATTTGTGTTTGCATCAGAAGTGTATTCTCATCAGAAGTGTTGATTTTCTGCTTTCATTTGAAGAAAATTGCGACTGAGGCTCACTGAATGCTCTCAAGTGTTTACGATGAGGCTGCTCTTAGTGAAAGACCGTGTCAAGAGTGGTTTCAACGCTTTAAGAGTGGTGATTTTGATGTTGAGGAGCGGCACGGCGGTGTATTGTGAGCTGTTGAAACCGAGTGAAACCTTCATAGGGGACCGGTATCGAACGCAATTGATGCGTTTGAGCCGTGCATTAAAGGAGAAACGGCCACAGTACCAAGAGAGACACGATGAAGTTATCCTGCAACATGACAATGCTCGGCCACATATCGCAAAACCCGTCAAGACATACTTGGAAACCCTAAAATGGGAAGTCTTACCCCACCCGCCGTACTCTCCAGACATTGCTCCTTCCGAATACCATTTGTTCCGATCGATGGCACATGGCCTAGCTGAGCAGCATTTCCACTCTTATGAAGAAGTCAAAGAATTGATCGATTCGTGAATCGCCTCAAAAGACGCATCGTTTTTTCGAGATGGTATCCGAAAATTGCCCAAAAGATGGCAAAAAGTAGTGGCTAGTGACGGACAGTACTTTGAATCATAAATAGGTAATCACTTTTTAAGAATAAAGCCTCAAATTTTGGAAAATATCGGTGGAAGCAAAGTTGCGCACTTAATATAATTAGAAATTAAATGATATAAAATAGAATTAGAAATAAAATTTAGAATGAACTTTGATATTTTATTAATCAACAGGCTTGCCAACTTTTTATGTCTGTGGCCGTAGAACAAGCAGGAATAGATTATCACGTCGTTCTCGCACAAAATGCACTACAACAGTGTTTGGACCAGCCCGAACTGCAGTCAGAATTCATTTGTGCATTGGTAAAGCAGACAAGTCGTCATACCCAACAGCGATTAGGCGTACAGGTAAAACAGGCCGCCAAACTAATATCGTTGGGTACTGCGCGCGTTGTAAGTCCTGCTTATTGTTTAACAAACATTTAACACCACTGTACCATTTGAACTTTCATCAACTTCTGTTATAGACAAATTTAAAAAAAAACTACAAGTACCTACAATAAATTAGAATCAAAAGTGCAGAAGAATACAACTTCTGTTTATTATTAATTAACAGTTTTTTTTGTAAGTTAATGTAATTGTAATTTTCTAAAAAAAAATATTTCAAAATTAAACAGACTGCAATTAGAAATTTCAAATTTTCGAAATCTTATTTCCGAAAGTATAAAATTTCCAAATTTTCAAATTCCCGAAAATTTTTTTTGAAACTTTAGATTAAAACTTTTTTCAAAATTTCTCTTTAAAAATACATTTTCGGTAATTGTTGTTTCGGTACTTTTACATATTCGAGATTTTAGATTTTCGAGAAACAGGTATGGTCTCGTCTTCGGAAATTGTTCTATTGAATTTTGGATAATTTATGTTGTTACCATAAATTGCTAGTTCGGCAAAAAAATTTGTTGACTGAAAATAAAAACTGAACAGTTTTAGGTAATTTGTACAATACTTAGTTAAATTATAAATAAAAAACTTTTTTTTGACGCATAATTATTTTTGGTGCAATTTTTCAATATTTTATCTTTTGTAAAATCTTGTAGTTTTTTCTTAATATTTGACAGAATAGTAAAACGTAATTTTAACGATTAAATACGATGAAAATTGTAAAATTATTTAGGTTTTTGATATGTTTTGCATATTTTTATATTATAAAATTTTAATTATAAAAATATTCAAACTGTAGAAATTTCTAGTATGTAAAATGTAACTTTTTGTTAAATTCGGTTTTAGTTAAATTTATTTGACAAAAAATTTTCGAAATATTCGTAAACATAATCCACTATTTGATAAATTTATACGAAATTTTCTTAAAACTTGGGTCTGTCCAAAAGTGACATTCTGTTTATTAAAATTTCGCAAACGTTTTTCCATTTTTTGAATCAGTTATTTTTCCGTGCAGTTTTTACAAATTATTACAGCTAAAATGTAATAAAAATGTTATTGTTTCCCGTAGACATTTTTTCCATCGGAATTACTGATATTCTCAATCATTCCTAATAAATTAAAAATGGTACATTGGATCACTTGGTCAAGTATACTCTTAAAAAGAATTTGTAGCAAATTATTTAGTATTTATTATATATATTGGAGCAATTCCATGCCGAACTTACAGAAGAGAGTCATTCATTTCAGAGATTTTCTTAACATTCAAAACTTGTTTGTAATTTGTTCTGTTTGATTCAGTTTTATCGAACTAATTAAAGTTGTAAATGCTTTTTAATGCTTCTCAATTAATTTTCAATTCGTGTAAATTCTTTCTAATTCTTTTTAAATCTTTTGAATTTTTAGGAATTCTTGTATTATATGTACAATTGTTTTGAATTATTCTTCATTTTTAAAATCAAGTTTAAATTTCTGTGAGTTCAGCTTGAATTCCTGTGTATTATCTTTAATTCTTGTGATTTCTTTTTCATTTTTTTTTAAATCCACTTTGAATTCGTATCAATTCTTCTGAATTCTTTTTCATAACGCTTTAATTTCTATTAATTCTTTTAAATTATTTTAATTCAGAATATTGTCTTGTGAGTTCGTTATGGAATTTCCCATTGGTATATTGAATTAACTGAACTCCATTTGTATTTCACTCTTAATACACTAATACTTGACAAAGTTTTAACATCGATTTTAGTTCGAAACATTCACAGAACTTTCTCTATCATTTGCTGCTTTATATGTGTATGTCTCTCTCCTAATAATCACTTAATGGTGCATGCAACTAACTGACTTTTAAATGGTAATTAATTAGACTTTTAACATAATTTAAAATCAAAGTATTCAAGATATATCTTGAATATTCATCCCCACTTTGGAAAAATTTCACGTGAGCTGAACCTATTTCGACAATGTAATTACTAATATTATTATTTTATATAATTATTATTATACAAGATATCAGATTTATGAAAAAACTAGGATTATCTTGTCAAAATATGTTCTATAATACACACACTTGCAGAATGGTATGTTGGTGTACATGAAAATTGCACACAGGAAACATCTCTTTAGAATGAGTTTTTATTTATTTCCTAAATTATTTACAAACTACACTATGTGTTTGAATGCTGTGTAGAGAATTAGTTTTATACATTACGGGTATGCGTTACAAAGGGATAACTTGCTTTTAAATTGCAAGCATAATTATATCCAGTCCCATTGCTTTTCACTTACATTCATTTTTTAGCATTATTCAATGATTAAATGCGTTTCTATATGATTATTCACTAATGCGATTTTGCGGTGAAGTTAAAATTTTTATTTTCAATCTCAAAATACAATTATTATGAGTTATACAATATCATCAGCATTAACGGGCACAAATACAGAACTAGTAGAAAGAATATCAATATTATTCAAGTATACAATAATGATAATGAACCAAATTTAATTGAAAGATAATTGAATTTCTGGTTTTTTTTCTTGATTCAGTATTTAGAATCAATTTATGTTCCAAAAGTCAATAAAGAAATTCTATTTTTAACAATATATTATGTCACGACTCAGCAAACTACATCTTTGACGTCCGAGGTCGATGTTTACAACACAAGGCGTACAACACAAGCCGAGTACTGTTAACAGCGGTTCAGAACATCAAAGGTTTGCTGAAGAGTGACAGATGATATTTTATGCAAAAAAAAAAAAATCGCTTTTCGTAAGCGAGTGGATGTACAAATATTTATGACACATCACTCTCAGTGACTAAGGCATACACTCCGAGGTCGGTGTCGAAGGGGGGGGGGTCCAGCGCGAAGCCCTGGTGGGATTGCTGGGGTCAAAGACCTCCGACTTAAAAGAAAAAATCTTGAGTTGAAATATATATTAAATTTTGAAATTTAAGGATAAAGACTTTTCTCAGTACGCTCAATATAAGGTGAAGTGAACATTACTGGGACACTTACGAGAACCTATCAAAAGGACCTTTAGGGTTTGTATTTTAGGTTTGATCGTTACTCTCCTCAATGAAAGATATGTACCCAAGGTTTATTCAGAAAAATCAAGAAGACGCAATTTAGCACCATTCCCGAGAAAAATAAATATCAAAAATTATAAACGGATAGTCTTCGAGTTTTTGTAAATGTGTTACCAAACATCGCTAGCTTCCTGGTAGAGGCGCTCGGCTGATAACCGCAAGGTCCTGCGTTCAATTCTCGCTACATGTACTTTTTTACATTCTCATCAGAGAAGGTATTAGATTTCTGTAAAATTTGACCCTCCCAGTTTTTGTCAAATGTTAACGTTTTGGGACCCCCCCTCTCTCTCTCTGTCTGTGTGTGTGTGTGTGTGTGTTGTAACATGGCTGTTACGTCATGCCCCCTCAGGGCCCGGGTCTAGGGTCGTCACTGACCGGCCAGTTATACCCGAGGTTCGGCGGACGTGGCCGATTGTTCGCGAGGCCGACCGGCTGATTCGGTCGGGAGCACACTCTCATTCTACGCGTCGCAAGAGTAACCTCTTCTCCTGTTGCCTCGTGCTTTTTGTTGTCGCGAATTCCGGTCGCCCTTTGCGGTTGTCTCGTACGCGAGTTGTCGCACCCAATTTTTTGTGCTGCTTGGACTAACACTTTCTATCGCGCCGAGTTGTGCGGAGCTGGCTCAACTCGCCACCCACTTTATTATTGTCGCAGATCAACCCGACTCAGCGGGGTTGCTGACCGTTTGTTCGCCAATTCATTCCGCTGCAATTGCACTACGTGCCAATGTAAGTTTGTAACAAACTACGTTTTTGTTTTAAATGGCTTCTCGTCATTTACCCTCACGGCCTGATCTCTATCCCACCATCCCTTGGAATAATCCTAGCCCGATTATAGTGTGTGTGTGTGTGTGTGTGGATTTTTAGTTTTTGAGCACGATAACTTTCGAAAGAATTGACCGATTGGATTTGCCTTTGGTATACTCTTTTAGAGTCTTAAAGTGAAGGTCAAATTCGTTGGTCAGCCATTTTGGATAAAAATTCAAAAAGTTGGGGCATTTTGAAAATTTTTGAAACCACTTTTTTTTTTAATCTAAAAATTCTAATGACGTACGTTCGTAGTACTCAAAAAGTCGAACAATTTTTCTTAATTATTTATTGGATAAAAAAAAATTGAAAAACATAACATTTTGAAAATTCCAAAAAAATGAAAGAAAACTTAAATTAGAAGCCAAACAACGCACGATATAAAAAAAAGTCTAAAGTTCAAAAATGTTTATTTTTGAACACCCTATAGGATAGGGATAACAACTTTTTGAATTTCCCTAAAAAATCTAAAATTCAAGTTTTTAATCAAATAACGGGAGATGCAGAGAAAATGATATGGAACATAGTTATTGGTCTTAAAAAGATCTACAAGTTCTCCTTTGGCCATTTTTCAATAGGATGAGTAGTTTTTGTTTTAATCATGAAAAATATTGTTAAGCAGACCCGAGGCCGAGCACGTAGTGCGAGTGCCCTGATGAGAATGTGCTCCTTATCCCATTAACGCCGAGAACTGCAGAAAAGTTAGGCAAACTTTGACAAAACAGGAAAGGTAGTAAAAGTCGACTTACATAGTCGAGCCAACATGACTTTATGTTTTCGGGGTTGCTCTACACGATGCCGCCCATATTTTTGCATTCTGACCAATAGGAAATCCAATATGGCGTTGTTTTTGAGAAAAAACAGGATAAAATCGAAGACGAAAAAATTTTGAGGCTGAATTTCGTATCGAGAACATTTTCGGTTTGGCGGTTCAATGTGGCGGTTTTTTTCGAAAATTTTTTGTCATTTTTGCCCCTAGTGGATTATGGCAAACTGATGTATGACACGAACAACATATATGTCCTTTTCATAGTTTTTTGGGTCGCTGATTACGAATCCGGCTTCAGACTTGCAAAATTTATGCTTTTTAACTTATTGTTATTAACAATTTTTTTTAAATTCACTATTTTGCAATATGCATGTGCTTTTCGGAGTATTTCAGGTCGCTGATTACAAGTCCGTCGTTTCTGTTGCAAAATTTATGTTTTTAAACAATTTTTTATAAACAATTATTGCAAGAATGAGTTTTCAGCAATGTGTATGTGCTTTTCATGGTTTTTCGGGTCTCTGATTACGAATCCGGCGTTGAATTTGCGAAATTTCTTTTTTTTACCATTCTTCATCAATAATTTTTTTCCAAAATTGAGTTTTTTGCAAAAAAAAAACTGACTCTAGTCTGACTTTGAATCTGCTAAATCCTTTACGACGAACAATTTTTGTGAACAAATTACTGCAAAATCAAATTTTTTCGAAAGGTGCCACTTTTCTGTTGCCGTGCAAAGACAGAGTTAGAGAGGGAGTAGTGGGGGAACCAATGCGGTTCCGCGGAAGTAGTGGGGGAGTCAGAGCCCTGCTGAAAAAGTTCCATTAATTACCATTGGAAATGATTCATATTCAATGGCAATGAATCATAATGAATGAAAGGAATGGTTCAATTTTCGGATGATGACTCAAAATTAATCATATCCAATGATATTTAATGGCAATCGCATTCAATAGTAACAATTACCATTGATTTTAATCATAATAAATCATTTTGAATATTATTTTCAAAAAATTAAATTTAATAATATTTTTTTAATGATATTTTATGAATTTTAATAACTATTCATTAAAATTATTACCCAATAGTATTTTATTGAATGTTCTTTTATGAATTTTAATGAATCATGAATGGAATGGTCACCAGTGATATTCTTTTGCATAATATTTTATGAATTTTATTAACTATTCATTAAAATTATTACTCAATAGTATTTTATTGAATGTTCTTTTGTGAATTTTAATGAATCATGAATGGAATGGTCGCCAGTGATATTCTTTTGAATAATATCTTATAAATTTTAATAACTATTCATTAAAATTATTACTCAATATTATTTTATTGAACGTTCTTTTGTGAATTTTAATGAATCATAAATGGAATGGTCGCCAGTGATATTCTTTTGAATAATATCTTATGAATTTTAATAACTATTCATTAAAATTATTACTCAATAATATTTTATTGAATAGTTTTTCATTAAAATTATTATTTTCTGTAGTGTTTGATTGAATTTTTTTTTAATAATTTTTCTAAATTTTCAACTAATATTGTCTTAATATTGTCTAAATATATTTCAACTAATATTGTCTAATATTCTATTACAAATCATTCAATACCCGATATACGGTGATATCATTAAAACATATTAAAACTCATTCATTGAAATGGATTTGTTGTCATTAAAAAACATTAATCTCTAAATATTAAATATTATTAAATATTCAATTATTCACTATTATTAAAATTCATTAACACTACTCGTAATATTAGTATTAAATGTTATTAAATATGATTCAATTTGGAGTGGTTTAATATTCCATTACAAATCATTCAATAAATATATTATTATAACAATTTATTAAAATCTATTCATTGAAAAAAATTTTTTACCATAAAGTATTATTCAGTAATAATTTCTATGCTTGAATGAATTTTAATCCTCGATCTTAACACTAAAAATTAGAATTGATAACCATTGAACAGTATATAAATTTTTCATTGAATGGTAAAATTTCGGATTAAATATTAAGAATAATTGTAATTCAATGGAAACTAATCATAATCTATTACTTAATAATTAATATATTTTAATAGATTTCAGAAACAATCATATTCAATGGTCAAATGTATGATTAAGATCGAGGATTAAAAACCATTGATCTTTTTTTAATAGTTTTTAATGGAACTTTTTCAGCAGAGAGAGGTCGCTTGAAGCGTCGCATTATCACTTTTCGATAACGTGCCACTAGCGTCATATCATTTGTGTTGTCGTAGCGGAAAACATGTCAAAACGTAAAAGGCTGGAATTGAACACTGAATCTGGCGTAGAGTCAGATGAAAATATTTTGGGTGATGATTCATCTGATGAAATGGTTCTGATTCCAAATCCGGATCATTCTGGTGATGATGCGAATTCGGAAGATGTAATTGATAATTTATCTGATGATAAATGGCTGCCTCAAATGGCATACGAAAAAGTGTTACAGAATTATACTGAAAGTCAAACCAAATTGGAAAATGTTCATCAGTATGACTGGTTTGATGGGGAGAGAGTTTGTAAGAGCGATATTCAAGACGAAATATTGTTATCCGCTGCGCAAAAAAAGAAGATCATTGAAAGTACACCAGTTGAACTCTTTGAATGTTTTTTTTCTGATGATATAAAGCATTACATTATCGAATCATCAGCAGAAAATGGTTTGAACATTACAACTTCTGATTTGAACGTGTTCCTACACTCAGAGAAAAGGTTGGCTAACACATCCATTTTTTCTTGGTTGAGAAATATTTGGTCATAATGTCCATTTAAAATGACAGGCTAGCTGAGGCTGTTGGCTACGGTGACCACTTTAAATTGTAACGTGGTAGGTGGCCGCTGCAGCAAAGCATTGGTTGTTACATCCATTGGATGGGTAATACAGTCAACTAGCTGGCCAGGGCAGACAACTGATTTGCTCAACGCGTGACTCACCGGTAGAACGAAAAATAAAGTGAATAAGTGTACTTATATAAAAGAAAAAACTCACAAAATCTTAAACATTAAAATATTAAAAATAATCAAATGATACAGTTATAATATAATATTTAAATAAAACATGTTAAAACAAATTAAATATCACTTGGGTCACTGTTACGTTTCTCACAAGCGGTGAAAATTTGGCTAGTTAGTATATAAGGACCATTTCGACCAGTATACCTAGCGTGCGATATTCTGCGTTAGAGAATTGCGTTATATGTAGTAGTGTTAAGTTAGGTATAGAATTACGTTTGTGTGCATTAGATAAGTGACGATTACGTTTCTCGTGTGTGTGATGTGAACTTGGACACAAAAGACTACAAGTCTGATGTCGGCTTCGCTTTTTTTATTTTGCTTTAGAACCCATCATATTTTCCTAGACTGTCCAGGACTTTTTACAACATTTTGGTACCCGTCCAAGATTCCCAGACTGAGTTCTACACTTTTTACAGGACATATTTTTTCCGTGTAGATGCGTCATACAACGCATGGATACTCCAACGCAATAAGAAGTCGTTGTGGCCCAATAGTTGGTTGAGTAGTGCAGCAGAGTTGGATGCAACAGCCAAGCGGCCGATTTTCCTCACCACCTCGGGTGGCTGACACAACCAACACTAGCTTGTCCAGAAAAAGTGGCTGCCTCAGCCAACTAATGGGATGGCTCCCCAGAATCCAACTAAATTGGCTACAGCAACCACTTTACGGGTTACGCTGGCCAACCTTTTCTCTGAGTGTAGGAATCATTATATTTTCTTCATTCAACAAAAGAAAATCTCAACGACATTATTGGTCAACTGATCCTTATTTGTCGTCCACCATCATTTCATCAGCCATGACAAGAGACAAATTCGAAGAAATCAAATCGAAAATGAAATATTCAAAAAAAGCAGATAATAACCCAAATGACAAAGGGTGGCGAGTTAGGGTGTTGATTGATTTGTTCCAGAAAAACATTTTGCAGTTTGGTTACTTTCAAACTGCATTGTCTATAGATGAAATGATGGTGATGTCTTATGCGAGAACAAGTACGAAGCAGTTCATCAAAGGGAAGCCGATCAGGTTTGGGATAAAACTATGGGGAATGTGTACTTCCAATGGGTATCTTCTCGCGTGAGATCTATATTGTGGAAAGAACAGTAACGTAGGAGATAATGTCTTGGCGAAATGTGCATTAGGCTCAAGAGTGGTGATGAATTTACTGCAAAACCTTCTCTGCACCACGATAGTGCAGAGAAGAAAAAAAGAAAGACCAAAGAAATCACGAAAAGCACATACACATTGCAAAAAACTCAATTTTGCAAAAAAATTATTGATGAAGAATAGTAAGAAAAAGAAATTTCGCAAATTCAACACCGGATTCGTAATCAGCGACCCGAAAAACCATGAAAAGCACATACACATTGCTGAAAACTCATTTTTGCAATAAATGTTTATAAAAAATTGTTTAAAAACATAAATTTTGCAAAAGTAACGGCGGATTTGTAATCAGCGACCTGAAAGACTACGAAAAGCACATGCATATTGCAAAATAGTGAATTTAAAAAAAACTTGTTAATAACAATAAGTTAAAAAACATAAATTTTGCAAGTCTGAAGCCGGATTCGTAATCAGCGACCCAAAAAAATGTGAAAAGGACATATATGTTGTTCGTGTCATACATCAGTTTGCCATAATCCACTAGGGGCAAAAATGACAAAAAATTTTCGAAAAAAACCGCCATATTGAACCGCCAAACTGTTGAATTTTTTAATGTTCAATTACCATGTTTTTAAATTTTGACATGTTTATGCACCTTTGTGCATGTTTGCGTCAATTCGAAAAAATGTTCTCGATACGAAATTCAGCCTCAAAATTTTTTCGTCTTCGATTTTTTCCTGTTTTTTCTCAAAAACAACGCCATATTAGATTTCCTATTGGTCAGAATGCAAAAATATGGGCAGAATCGTGTAGAGGAACCCCGAAAACATAAAGTCATTTTGGCTCGACTATGTAAGTCGACTTTTACTACCTTTCCTGTTTTGTCAAAGTTTACCTAACTTTTCTGCAGTTCTCAGCGTTAATGGGTTAAGGTCGATAGAACCTTAAGTAAATTAGTTGATTTTTGCATTCAAAGCTGTAATTTAATTTAATTTAAATTTAATTTAATTAATTTTAAAAAAATATAAATTATATATAAAAGATATATAATTTAATTAAATTTTTTAAAAAATATTTAGGTACAAGCGTCCTGTAATGCGCATGCTTCACGAAGGGCACAAGCGCGCGAAGTGCGCAATACGGAGCGCGAAGCGCGACGTGTAAATATTTCGGAACACGAAGCGCGCGACGAGAATGTGCCAGCGAGGCGGGCAGATTTTTTTTTTTTATTAAAATGCTCTTTTGTTGAATTTTTTATTTATATCTAATAAAATTATAACAGTGAAAATTTATTCCTTATTTTCCAAACAAAAATTTTTTTTATATTTCTGTTACCACTTGTTTGGACAATTGTGCCTTTTATGAAAACTATTTTTCTTATTTATTCCTATTCTAAAAAGGACATGCATTTCGGCTAACTTCATGCGTAACGCCTGGTTGCGCTTGAAGTGTGCAGTAAGCCTAATGACGTAAAATATGACGTAAAATATTTCAAATACGAAACACGCGCGCTCAAGCGCGCGATCGTTCTCGTCATATTAAAATATTAATACCAAAATTTTAATATTAACTAATAAATAATATTAATATCAATATTAATATTTCATAATATTGATATCCAAACAAGTGGTGACAGAAATATAATAAAAAATTTTTGTTTGGAAAATAAGGAATAATTTTTCACTAACTGTTATAATTTTATTAAATATAAATAAAAAATGCAAAAAAAAGAGCATTTTTATAAAAAAGAAAAGTACAGGTAGCGAGAATCGAACGCAGGACCTTATGGTTATCAGTAGAGCGCCTCTACCGGGAAGCTATCGACGCTTGGTAACACATTTACAAAAACTCGAAGATAATCCATTCATAATTTTTTAAATGCATTTTTCTCGAGAATGGGGCCAAATTGCGTGTTCTTGATTTTTCTGAGTAAACCTGTGGTACACATCTTTCATTGAAAAGAGTACGATAAAAACAAAAAATACAAACCCTAAAGGTCCCCTTGTAAGTCACGGAAGCATAACTAAAGAAAAGTATGTTACTTTATTCCATAAAAGAAACATTATAGCAGGTAGCCAACACATTCGTGATCAGATTCCCACAAAAATATATGATGATTAATGCATTATATGTATTAAAATATTGTATTTTCATAGTCATTTTAACCATTACTGGGACAGCAGTTTTGGGGTTGACCCTAAAGTGAGATACACCATGCCCAATACTGGGACAAGCAAAATTGAATGGGACTAATTATTTTGAATGAAGTTGCGAATTTGGATATTCGCAACTTGGATTTAATTAAATTAAATATGTATGATACAATAACATACCTAGACTGTATATAGAATTAGATGTTAGATTGTGGTTAGATTGATCCACACATAATACTCCACTTCAAGTAATTTTCCTATCGACTATAAATGCTTGACTACATACGTCAAGTTCAACAATAATGTTTAAACTATTTCTAGGTATCATTTATTGCAAAATATCATTTAAAACACTATTGAAATACATGTCCCAGTTTAGGCAACTCATTCAAAAACTTGTCCAATAATGGAACACAAGATTAAACAAAAAATATTCAATGAAATAATCAAAATAAGCACTGAATCAAATAAGCACCCAATTCATTTATGAACGTAATCAAAATGTGTAGAAATAATATTTCGCCTATATATGTGCAAAATTTCATTAAATCAAGGACAGAAAATTTAGGCTCAAACTTTTGAAACAAAAGCAAATGTCGAGTTTTTAAAAGATTCATACGCATTTATTAAGGACCAGTTTTTATTATTATATTTTTTTATAAAACAAAAACTTAAATTTAACTTATCAAAATAGAAACAAATAGTGTAATTAAATAAGTAAGAAATTCGAAAATATTAAACAATTTTTACTTTCATGTTCTATTTTAAGATGTAATAGATAGCAAACATTATTTATTATCGTCTCACAATTTTGTCACTATAGGACACACTTTTTACACTGTCCCAGTAATGGCCACTTTACCTTAATTTATTGATATTGTGTAACTATTACTTTTATTTCAAGATATATTGCACCGACCTTACTATAACTAAAATTGACATATGAGATTATGATGATTTTATTCGAATAAAATCTTTTAAAAGTAGAAACCCGGCCGAAGCGCAGTAATAATGCCTCCAGCGGATTAGTTGCGATGACGTCACAAGTGGAGGTATATATTTATAACCATTTTCATACCTGTCGGATAGGGCTGGTCAAAGATATATGCGGCCGTTAAAGTATACTTTTACGGCCGTGGCCGGTAAAATCTCTCTCTTCGAAAAAACAATTACTTTGCTTCCCACGAACGCGTACGGAACGATACGAAAACCGTCCGGTTTTGCATAATATATTTTAGGGGTTTTCCAGGAATTAGAAACAATTTCGAAGGATTGAATGTGGGATTTAAGAAGGTTAATAGCTATTTATTTGACAAATGTGGAAAGTAGGCAATTCCTGAGAGTGTGAGGTTGGCGTCACAGATCGGGGATTGCCTGCTTCTCAACATGTCAAATACAATACTTTTCACAGCAAGTCTGAGGAGTTCGATTTTCAGCGGCAACGAAGAGATCGCACACCGCTGTTGATAATCTGATAACAGATAGAGTGCTTACAAAGTGAGGATCCTAACCTCACTCTGTCACACGAGCAGACGATCTTCTATTATTAATGTGCAGTGTGGTCATAGAGGCGCTGTCGACGCTGAAGAATACTGGAGTTGAATCACGGTCTTAACTCTCATTACACCTCTAGACATGTTGTGAAAATATAATTTTAATTATTCTAGGATATGGGCAAATCCACGAAACCTTTATCTTTTTCGTTACTCGGGTGTTTAACTATGATAAACGAGTTGGAACGGGATTTAAGGTCATGTACTTTTATATTTAAGTATATTGTATCTCTAGCTATTTCAATGATATTAAAGGATTAAAAATAAATTTTTAAGCGTTTTGACGACTTTGAATTAAATAATCATTGAAAAATAGCTTATTTTCAAGTGTAACTCTGAAACATTTATTTGTTCTTTTGTTTCTAACTTTTTGAGGGTTTTATCGATCGATTTAAAATTTACACCAGATCTTTTGCTTTCCAAGAACTTTCGAGTAATCTTTGTCAAATATATGTGCCACGTACCGTCTTGCTACAACCAGCACTCAAATTTGTGTAACTCCATTTTTGATCATAAAATAATTTTTAACTTTTTTGCCTATATTTTTTTGAGGAAACTGAAAATCAAAATTTGGTCTAGAGAGTTACATAGCTCTGAGGAAAACTTAAAAACGAGCTACACCTCAAAATATTTGAATGTATACCTGCGTAACTTTTTTTCAAAATGCGATTTTGCCGTTGGTACAACCACAATATTATTTTATACGCGTCAGAACATACTGTAATTTATTAATCTCCATCGTAGTGATATTCTGTCAAAATCCTCACCTTAAGCTATGGGTATTTCGTACACAATGAAAGGTTAGTAGTTATACAGGGTGTCAGAAAAGTTCCCGGAACGGTTGAAAATATCTTCAGGGAAGATATTTTTTATGGATGTGAAGGTCATTCTTGAAGTAATTTTTAATTAGGAATTCAATGGTGACCTTTATTTTGACCTTGAAGATGATCTTCATGATCAAATATTGTGCCAGTGAATCTAAGATGTCCAGTGTAGATGCTGTGTAAAATGTCTATTGTACCAGTGAATCTAAGATGTCATTGTACCAGTTAATCTAAGGTAAATCATTTCTTTTTGGCAAAAACCCGAATTTAAAATTTTTCCCTTACAAATTTTTGATTGTTGAAAAGAAATGAGTAACGCGAATATTTTTCTCACTTATATTATAGCCTACCAGAAACATGCCTGAAAAAGTTTAATAAGTGTGCCTTAAAAAAAAAGAAAAATTTCATTTTTGACAAAAATCAACGTTTTCGTGGATTTGCCCATGTATAATATGAGCATGTTTTAAAATTTCAAATATTTTTGGGATTGCAAAGAGTTTTAATTCCATTAAATCAATAGATTACATGGAATTTCAAGGAGTTTTAATTTTGAGAGATTAAAAAGTAATTTAAGAAATTTTAGTGGATTTAAAAGAGTTTCTGAGGATTTTAAATCATTCATCAAAATTACAGGGAATTAAAAAGTTTATCTTTTTGAAATCAATGAAAATATTTAGGATCGGTTAAATTCCTTAAAATTACGTTAAGGAGGTAGTCTAGTGACTGAGTTTCAAAAAATCGAATTTTGTTCTTACATATTTTGAAAGTATAATATATTATTAAGATATATTATATTCGAAAGTATAATATATTGAGAGTATATTGTAAAAATTTTAGACTGAAATATGAAATATTAACGAAGCTACAGCACATAATCGACATCAGAAAAAAATTAATAATCATTTGTAAAAAATTAATTTTTGAATTCCTATTGCTCTATCAATCGAAGGGCATAGCACATTCCCTGAAAATTTCATTTAAAAAATTCAAAAACTGTCAGACTGAGCCTCCAGGGGACTTAGTTTTCGCACGAGAAAATTTTATGTACCCTTATTACATTCAAACACTCAGCTTAAGACGCGTTTTTCTCAAAACAACATTTTTTCAATCTACCCTGGTAATTTAAAATATTCTATTGAACCGATTCGGCTTGAATTTTAACACATTCTACACATCAGTGGCTATGGCGGGTGCTAAGATATTTTTTTTACGTTTATTATTTTCTGATTTATATATCTCGATTTCCGAGAAAAAAGTATAACTTTTTTTTTTAAAAGTCCGCAATTTGTTATTTTTCACTCAAAATGAAAAATCAAGCACGGGCAAGAATGACAAGCCTACAGAACAATAATCAATTTGATTTTTTTTCGGATGTCCTAAAGTGCCGCAATCACCCGGGCCAACCATATATCTTTTTTTTTTGAAGTGCTCACTTTGGTCGTAAAAAATAACTAAAAAAATATTGTTGAAAAAATAGAATTTTTTTACAGTTTTAGATGTTAATAGCAACATATAAAAAATTTGAAATTATTGGATTTTATTTTCTTATAAAAAAAATCCCGAAAACAGCTTTAAATAAAGTATCAGATATTAACCCCTTAAGTCGTTTGAACTTTTTGAAATTCCATGTAATCGCTTCAAACTCTTGAATCCTATCAACTTCATGAAAATCACTTGAAATTGCTTGAAATCTTTTCATAATGCTTAAACTCTTTTAAATTCTTTGACATCTTTTAAAATCTGTTGAGGACTTCTAAGACTTCATAATAGTATACATTTTTCTATAATCTTTAGAAATCTCTCTATTGTTTTTATAAATTTTGAAAATTTTTCAAATATTTCTACTTTCTCGATTTTTCTTTTAATTCTTCTAAATACTTTTTCAACATCCTTTAAAATCTTTAAAAAATTGTTAAACTTATCTAATTTTTTTTTAGATTGAAATCTGCTCATGCTTGAATATGTTTTTAAATTCTTTTAAAAATTCTTAACAATCTTCCTTTAAATATTTTGAATCCTTTGGAATCTTTTTTAATTTATTAATATAATTTGAAAGGCTTTGAATTATTTTGTGTTTCCCTGAAATTTTGAAAATCTTTTAAAACCCTTAAAATCTTTCGACTTATTTCAAAATTTATTTCAATTTTTAACAATAAGGTATTTTCATTCCCTTCGAAATCTTTTAAAATCCTGTTTAAAAATATCCCATATACAAAGAAGTTTATATAATAAAAATGAAGAAACAGGAAATAATTTGCATTGTTTTCTTGAAATTTGCATTAAAATTATAGAAGATGCACCGCAAAATATTAGAAAGCTATAGATAAGTAATAAGTATGGTCTATTAAATGACCGTAGTAGTATGCCAGCATACCATTACAGCAACTCCTTCTCTGCGCTACGCAATCTCTCTTCACCTGCGATACGCAAAGCCCCGCGGCAAATGGCGGCGGTGAAAATGCGGATGCACAGTCAACGGCTTCCACTTCTCACAGTCCTCCGCTCACACAGGGCCACTCGACTGCGACTCTCCTAGACTGCAAAACTAATCCTGCTCAGTACGTACTAGTCCAAGGATGGCAACTGTTGGCACTGGCTGTTTCACTCTTCTTGCCAAGAAACAATCGTCTACTGTGGTACCTGAAATTACATCTACAAAGGAATGCAGATTCCAAGTGAGTAAAATTTAATATTTATCATAACTCACTCATAAAAATAATGTGTTTCGTGCCTTTATAAGCAATCCATATGGTTGACTTTTTGAGGTAGTGTTGGTTAGTTCCAAATAAGGGCTCTTTTCCCTGCTGGAAGTAAAGAGATAGAAAGAGATAGAAATTTACGGATAGAAAGAGATAGAACTTTTCTATCTCTTTCAAGTAGCCGATTTGCATC
>CAJFCO010017615.1:26052-67682 GCA_904066015.1 Synergus gifuensis | reverse complement strand
GGAGTCGATATAATGTTTAATTAAATTGTCAGACAATCAAACTATTTTCTCATCTTGTAAATCAAACTATAGAATTTCTAAGTGTGACATCGTAACTTATTTTCATTCACGTATGATATTTGTGATCCAATTGATTCCGCTTGATCATTATTTGTGAAATAAACCAAATTGTTTCTTGTGTGAAATTCGGTCTCAGTTTCTTTTCCGTTGCGCTTTTCTATGAGCTATGACCTTGAGATTAGCCGGTAGTTGATGTTTTCTTAGGATTTTCAGGTAAAGGACAAGGTTCGGAGCTCATCGTCATTTAGTAAAATTAAATGGCTGGCGCGGTATAAATTTGAGTTCCGCTGTTAAATTAAAAAGTAAAGGATTGTCGAGACGTAGTTCCGCGGTCAGAGACCAGACCGCGTTACAATATATATATTTCTTCTTCAAAGGTTGTTTCAAAATAATGGCGCCAACTGCAAATAAACCTCATTCTAAAGTTAATAATTTGGATTCTCAATTGGTGAAAAACAGAATTAAATTTTCTGCAAGTGGACAAAAAATAATAGTACCGAAGAAAATATTAACAACTTCTTCGTCTGATGAGTCTCTTCGCAAAAGAGCGAACAATTCCTTACCAGTGCAAAGTCAGTTTGAAGAATTGCGTAAAATTGTAGCAGAGAATTCTGCTGTCAAATCGGCTTTACAAGGAAATTTAAACATTTTAAAACCTCATAAAAATCTTAAAACTCCAAAACGGAATAAGCAGCTAAATGCAAACAGCAATGTATCAGTTTCTCCAGCTTCAAAGTTGGAAGTAAAGAAAAAGGAACTTGCAGAAAAAAGTGACGCACAAGTGACTTAATTACAATAAAAAAAAAAGGTTCTACTCCAAACTCTTCATCCCAAAAGCTTTAAAAAGAATCCACATCTTATAACATCTCTACAGTCTGAAATACGCTCTTCTCCAAGCTCTTCAAAAAGTTTTGAAAAGAAAATTACTCCTCTTGTAACGTCTCCACAGTTTAAAATAAAAAGCTCTGCTCCAAGTTCTTCGTTCAAAATTCTTGAAAAAATAAATACTTTTCTTGCAGAGCCTCTGCTGTCAGAAATGAAAAATTATAATCGAAGCTCTCCTTCGCAGAAGCTTCACGGGTTCGAACTTGACTATATATTAATTTCGTTTTATATAGACTGGTTGATATAAACGTCTTTTTGTATAATTAGTTTATTATTATGGTTAATTTATAAGTTAGAAATAATTTTTTGATATTTTCAGGGAAGTATTGCCTGATATGGAAACATTTATCCCAGACGAAGAAGATGCAGAAAATAGATGCCCTGCTGGAAATGTTACACCAAGTAAAAACACATGCCAGAACTCTCTTCCAGATTTTGAACTGATCAAAGCTTCAGGTCCCGAACAAAATACCATACACAATGGAATCATAGTTAATGAAAATATACTTTTGGATATATTCCATCGCTTATAGTAAGAATAACTTCTTTCAGCTCAAAATTGTTTATATTTGCATGTGTATAACAGTAGTAAGTTTTACGTTTTAACGATAAGCAATCCTTAATTTTTTTGTAACTTACTTTCAGAAACATTGAAAACCAGAATAAGAAAATCCAGGCCGATTTAAAGTTACTGATAGAAGAGTCTATCAGTAAAGTCGAAGTCAGAGTCGTTGTTTGATCCTCCGAAAGGATTTCCTTTGAAAAGTCTGCAAGAATTTGATGCATTTGAGACTAATAAAGATCAGCAAATTTTTTGGTATGCTTTTTAAATTATTATAATATAAGTAAATAACATTTAGTTTACAAAGATTGGTTGATTCATTAAGTGTTATGCATTATATATAAAAAAGAGGCTCTACGGTTTGCACTGAAATGCAGTGTAGCTGATGAACTTGTGAAAAATTTTACTTGATTTGGCACTGAAAACGATAAGCAGAACAGGAGTTTTGCTGATACCAATATGGCAACGATATTATACCGTGCGTAAATAAAACAAGGCTCTTTTAAACTTTTAACGAAAACAAATATGTTTACGATATAGAAATTAACTAAACAACGCTTATAATTCGTATATTTGTATTCTTTTTCAGAGGTGGTAAAAAAGTGTCCACAAATTCCTGGGCCAAATAATCACACAGATTTTAAATCGGAAATGATCGAAGTCTTGAGAGCAGCTAAACAACGGCACAGGAATTCTCTGAAGAAACGTTTGCCAAACCAAACCAAAAATAAAAATTGGAAAAAACCAAAAATACCCGAGGCAGATGATCAAAGTATTGATGAAGAAAGCACAGAAGAACAGGGTTCTGATTTTCAATACTCTGCAAGTCAATCTGATGAAGAAAATAGAGGTATTGGTGAAGATACGAATGGAGATGGTGCGATCAGCGACGGCTTTAAGGGCGAAGACGAAGAAAAATAATAAATCACCTTTTAATAATTTTACTTCAGTTTTATAAAATTTAGATCCCTAGTCGTGATCCAAAGATAATAAGTAAAAACTGGGAAATCTTATAATGTGTTCTAAACACAATTTTAAAAATGTTATCAAACAATTATCCAACAATTGCTTTTGCATCAACAAATAATTATTATATGTACACTACAAAAGTTAAGGCTAATGATGTTACAAAAAGTAATATAAAGTACGTAACTACGTTTTTCGCTTAAAATTACAGTTTTAATTCAAAGAAATAAGTGTTCTTGCAGTATTACTATATTATAAGTTGCAAAAATTACTTCTTAGTATTATTGTATATCCTTTGAACTTATAAAAATATAAATATTAATAAAATATTCTGAAATTCATTATAATGTTTAAAATTGATTAATAAATTAAATGCATAAGTATGCACTCTTGCCCTCACGTCATGCTGATCGATCGACGCAGCGTGAGTGCACCATGCCAGACACGGTGCGAGCAAATTATTATCTGGGTAGAGACCAAATATCCATGAGAAAAGGTAATTATGCATACTTTTTAGCAACTGATGGTAGTCCTCGAGATTACAGATTAAAATTATTAGCAAGACGAGGAGAATTGCCAAAATATTATAAACTTAAAATAGGGGAAGTCAAGGAACTAAGGGTCATGTAGGGGGTAATCTTACCTACAAAACTCACCTCAAAAAAATGATTTCGAATGCTGGCACACTAAAATGATGTGGGGGGGCCATTTTTTCCCAACAGGAAGAACATTTCCCTATTTGAGGTGGAAAGTCCCTCCGAAACGTCAACACTTGCGATAAATATTTAAAAACTTAGAAAATAATGAACTTTTCACGTGTCGAAAAAAAGTAAACAGAAACTATAGGATATGGGTATCCATCAGTTATAGGATAGATGTATGAGTTCCTCTATATATTATAATGGTTTATTTTAATTATAACATTATAATTGAATTCCGTTGATTTAGTAAATTTAATAAAATTCTTACAAGCCATTTGAGCGCAAGCTCATTTTACTCAAAATGAGCAAAAGTAAAATATTGATCTTTAATCTAACTTAAGTTGCATAACCCTGCTAGCACAGTACCGCGGAGAGGGCGGGGAAAGGGAAAGTCACTGAGAAACTGAACTTAACATAGTATAATGAAATTAGATTTATTAAAATAAAGTTACCCTTAAATCACACATTCGACCATCAAAGAATTTTAACGATTATATTATTCATCAGAATTTATAATAATTCGAGCATCAAATAAATGACACGAACTGTTGTTCGTCAACGACTTCAGTGATTATCAAACTCGATTTAAAAACACATTATAATAATGCAAACTAATTCAAGGAAGAGGGAGATAAGGAAATCGTTACCTGCGATCACTCTACTGGCGAATATGCGGCGCCTAGCGCGAAACTGGCCTCTGCCAGAAACAGACATTGCACGTAGTTTTTCGTTATTTCAAAATTTATAATAATAGCGCTAATTAGCCGAAACCAATAGTCAGCTGGGTGGATTCCTTACTCTCACCCAGGGAAAACTTAAAAAATTCAATTCAACTTTGCAAAACTTGCAAGAAAAGCACAACGTAATAATTGCGTGATAAAGCCAACGACTTCGAGCACAAAGTGAACGA
This sequence comes from Synergus gifuensis, assembly GCA_904066015.1. Classification (NCBI taxonomy): domain Eukaryota; kingdom Metazoa; phylum Arthropoda; class Insecta; order Hymenoptera; family Cynipidae; genus Synergus; species Synergus gifuensis. Next base: position 63,598 of record CAJFCO010017615.1, on the reverse strand, counting down.
GCTAACCTCTCTCTTCCTGTCTCGTGGCGTGCGCGGAAACAAGCTTAAGTGGTAATTTTTGGTAATTCGTCGACGATCGGTAGTTCGTCGACGATCGATCCCTACGGTGATGCATTACGCCCAGAGATGGCGCCGGAGGTGTTAAGTTTCAGCCAGCCAGCTGATCGAGGTGACAGCTGAGTAGAGATGTCATCTTCCTGGTCGTTTATGTGCACGGGAATCTCATCCATGCACTTTGGCCAGGATCCTCTTCGGGTCTTTACGATGCGGAACGACAACGGTGTGATTGTGTATGTGTTACTTGCAAGCCCTCAAGAAAATATTTTTTTTTAATCCCTCAAACTTTTATTGAAATTCTTTTTAATTTTCACCTGCGAAACTAAGTCGACAAATTTCGCAGGTGAAGAGGCTAATTCCTAAGGTTAACGACACCTAAAACATTTCTTGATGTCAATAGCAGCAGTAACCCAAACTGCCGACTCGACACCTTGTAACGGTATGGCATACCGGCCTAGAAACACGCCTGAGCATAGGCAACACACCGAGCGACGCTCACCAGCGTCTACTCATCAAACAATACGCCTAACAATAGGCAAAAGTGCCAGGTACCAGCACAAAGTCTATTTTCAGTTACATACCTGACTGCAATCAAATTAAATAGCGGTCAAAAGAAGGATTAAATAGGTAGGAAACCCTGTAGTTGCATACCTGGAAGCAATAATGCCAAATTCTGACGACTACAAAGGGTACAACAAGACGGAGAAAAAGGGGTTTTCACCAGCCGCTTCCACCTTTTCCAAGGTATATAAGGCGACTGTCGGCCTACAGCAAGTCATTCTGCTCAGGATCACCAAGCCTGCAACATCGTACTGTGGACTAGCCAGCAGACCATCACCATCCTTCAACACCAGGTGCAGTAGAAAAGGGGAACTCCGTACGCTTCTCCAGGCTGGGGTTCCCCTCTTCCTCTCTTTTCTATACTATACCCTTTTTTTGCAAAAGTAGTGGGTCAGTGCACGCTGCTCCAGGCGTGACTCCACTCTTTTGTTTCGCTCTGGTTTGACTTGCTATAATTTTCGTTTATATGGGTTTTCTTGCACTATTTTAATTTCGTTGCTAGGTCTCTGTGTACGCTGCTCCAAGCTGCGGAGACCTAGCACGAGCCTCTTTTAGGCCAGTCACACTTTGTGACTATTTTTCAATTTCGCATCGCCAATTTTAACTTTAAGCGCGATGTTTCAATTATAATATTCCTCCGCGCATTACTTTACATGCGAAATTCCGCTTATAGATCTCTCACGGAAAGGGAAACAGAGTGTAGCTATCCGAGTTGATTATTCAATAAATAAGTGCGGAACTCGGTTAGGGCCGTGAGACGGTTTTAATTTATCAAAATTTATAAACGCGTAGAGCACTGTATCATTTTATTACGTGTTTCTTTTCTCTGAGTTAATATCTTTCAAATCCGATTCACTTATCTTTTCTTTATTCTTACCGGTGTTACCGAGTTTTATGTTTCATCGACTAACTAATGAAAGGTAGATTAATTATTTCGAGAGACGCGTGAATTCTATTTCGTAATTGAAACTTTCGTTGGTTCGTTATGCGATGATCAAATTAGTTTATATCGAGTCTTTAATAAATAAATGATTTTTGAATTGTATAGAGTGTTTCCGCATACGGACGATAAGTTCTCTTAATGATAAATATTCGATGTTTTGCTGGAATAAATGTTCCTTATGTTTTTTATTAATTCATCGCGTGGTTATTTACCTCCCTCGAAAACGTTCCCTCGACCATCACGTTACAGGTTTCTAGCCTATGAGAGGGCTTAAGTCTTTATTTTGCAAGAAAAGATTAATTCTTATAATATTACTTATCATCATAAGATTATTTATCACAAAAAACCAAATTTATTATAACAATCAAATTTCTTATAACATTAAATTCTCATAAAATCTAATTCTCATAACAACCTCGGCAATACAATAAATGACCAAACCTCGAAGCGTGGAATGAATTTCCAAAACGGAAGTTATTATTAAAAATTTTATTAAATATCGAGAACGTCAATCAATAGTAAGACTGATAATGTAGGGAAATAATGTAGAGTAACAGGAACGAAACGAATGATTAGAAGATGAAAGAAAAGAACCACGACTCTTGTTGTGCTCGAACACATACGGTAAAGCACAAGTCGCATATAATTCTCTCGACTACAAGAGGCGGGCACGTAAGATTATCAAGTTACAACCCATGATGGCCGCTCGAAAGTGCGTTATCAGCATCCCCCGGTACCCCTTTTGTTCTTTCCTCCCGCATTCAGATCTATCTTTCCGCATTCCTTTTTCCTTGAGACACTGACCTACTCAGTAATCAGATTACTAATACTCAGCTGCTAAAATAATAGCATATAAATTAATTATGTTCTATTTAATATATACTTAAATGAAATTAAGTTGAAAAATAGAACTTGAAATCTTTCCGAAATACTAATACCAGAGGATAATGCAAAATGTCTCTATGCTTACATTATTTGCAATTTGACAAATTCCTGTTCATTTGCACAATGAATAGAACGAATCAAATATACGTATGTTTGCAAAGTCCAACGCAAGAGCAACTGATCATGAGGTCTTTGCCCTCTATCAAAAATTCGCATTTCTGCAGTTATTAAAGTTTCAACACAAGAGTACTCAGTCAGAAGTTCTCTTACCCCAATTTCCTTGCAAATTACACCATGTTTCCTAACCAATCAAAACTCCTGACACTTCAGAATTTCCCCACCAAATCTATCGATAGCACACCTACGACGGGCATCATAAAAACAAAGCAATTCAATTGCTTTGGGCAGTCTGACGAACTTCTTTCACGGGTAAAGAAGTCTCTTCATTCGGAAAAATCAGTGCCCGTCTCTTAAAGCAGTTCATTTCAAATCGCGCACTCCTGTCGGGTGGCCCGGTGTTTCCGCGTAAAAGAGCAACTAAGTCAATACTTAGAAGACGTACTGGAAGTCCAAAAAGCGCCAGCAAAATTGTCCCGAAGGAATCTGAAAGTCGGGCTGAATTGAACGAGGGACGTAAAACCTCCAAATTATACCCGATTTGAGGACAAAGTCCCCCAAGCTTCCAAATTATTCTGAGCCTTGATTTGGCTAGTTTAATTTGTCAACTGGGTAACTTTGGTTGTCCTGAGGGCATCATACAGCCTTTTTGGACACGGTACAACCAGTGTGTTTCCGAATAAATTAAAAGCTGTGGTGCAGAGCGGGAATCCCGGCTGCGAACGTCTCTAGAAAGAATGATCTATTCTAGAGAAAAGAGTCAAAGGGGGAGTCCTAGTGAATAATATTGTATTACCACATCGGAATCGGTGAGCATTTGTATCTGTGGTAGAGTGCGGGAATCTCGGCTGCGAACGTCTCTAGAAAGAATAATCTATTCTAGAAAAAAGAGTCAAAGGGGGAGTCCTGGTGATTAATATATTAAATTACAAAATTCACTACATCGGAATCGGTGAGCATCTGTATTTCAAAGTATAATTTTCGATTGTAAAATTAGGAAATTCGCTACCAGGAAATACACGTATGCTCTCACGCATCGGCCCTAAAGAAAAGGGATCTCCTTCTGAGTCCCTCTTTCCGCGAAATTCCGACAGACTCAAAACGCCAAGGTGAAGGGTCCAAACTCGAATCTCAAAACGAGTGGGAACCCTTTGCTTTAAACATGTAAGCCGGGATCATACGAAAATTCGTAGGGAAGGATGGTGAGATTTAATTGCTCACATCTCTTCCGGTTTAAAGCCATCTAGTGAACTTTTCGTATGACCCCAGTGAATGACAGCGAAGCGTGGGAGGGTTTAAGTGGCAAATAAACTCAATGCTACGAAAAAACCAAAGACTAGAGTTGTGGAAATTGTAACATGGCTGTTATGACGGTTGCCTGCGTACAGGAGTAGGGGCGGGGGCACGCCGGCGAGCAGCGGTGCTTCGAGTTGTTGGTCGGCCACCCCGCGCTCTTGTGATTTAGACAGCTGATTGTTTAGACGTTCGATACTCTCTCTGATCTCTCTTGAGCCTCGTTGGCGGTATAGTTTTCCCAGTTATGCTAACTATTATTTGTTCTTCTGGCTTTAAAGCCCACGCTTGTACCCGTAAGTAGAATATAGTTTTGTTAATATTAAACTGTTTGTTCATTATTTCTCGCTCCCAACTGGCAATTTCCCCAATTTCCCTTCCCAATTAGTAATAATCATCCCAGATAATAAAATATACCAACGAAATATAAGAATAAAGATCAGCCCAATAGGGAGGAATCGGATCTGCAAATGCCCCTCCGCTTCATCCCTAGTGGTAGTTCATAAGCTACATCAGGATAGGGTAAGACAAGAACATTGTATCGTTCCTATTTTAATATTGTTTCCTAGTTAATAGTAATCGAAAATATTCTTTTGACCACCAAAATAAATGTCCTTCAATCAACTGTAAAAATCAAGAATGCTTCTTGGGGATAATTTGTAGAAATATAAATGGGGATTGAATGAATAAATTAGATTAATATATGAATTACCGGGTATTATTTTTGTTGACTCCCATTAGATGACATTTTCATCCTCGGACGAGGACAGGTGATTGCTGATCCCGCAAAATAATTAAGGAGATCGATTCTAATTCAATCTCTTCTTTACTGTAATTCTCCGACTAAGCCTAAATTATCCTAATTTCTTTAGACCAAACTTGCTAGGATTTCTATTGGTTAGTTACATGTGTGTGTGACTCTGAGCCCCTATGGCTCAGAGTTAAAGATGAAACAAAAGAGTACAAGAATATGAGTGTTTTGCTTTTAATTTTAGTTTTTCCAGTGAGGATTGTTGTTTGGTGGTCAGCTGGTTGTCAGAAAGCTTATGTGCTCCAATCAGCTGACAGGTTGTGTGCAAACAACCTATGACTGTGCTAGGAGTTTTTCGCGAGTTAAGTTAAATTTTAATAAGAAATAGAAAAATGTGCGTGGCATATATATATTTGAAGTCATAGTTTAAGTTAGGATCGGAAATAAGTTACACCACAATTTAGTCACCGAAGTACATAATATGTTAGACAGGAAAACTTAATGTATTTCGTAGACACGAAGTATCACAATGATAGAGAGGAAACTCTATATTGAAAACAGTCATCAGTGATTCCCTACAAAACAATGCAATCAGCGCCGCATGGTATCACGATCGATCACTAAATCTATTTAAAAGGATTTCTGGCGCCATATTCAAAATAGAAAAAGCATTGAAACATATCTAGGAGTAATAATTCCTAATAAGTTATAATATATTAATTAAAAATCATAACAAATAAATATTATTTTAAACAAATATAAGAAAAACTAGCTGTTAATTCGATCTCGGGTGTTCCATTTAACTATATTTAAATTTTTTTGTGCTCATTTTTTGAGCACTTTGCTTCCTCATTATGATAAAGTTGCAAATAAATTTGCTTCCTCATAGAGGAAGCATTTAGAAATGAAAATTTTCAAAATTAAAAATAATCATATAATTTTCTTAAAATTCAATAAAATTCATTAATCTTACAGGTCAATCGATTCGTCTCGATGCAAAGAATCTTTCTTTCCTTGCATAAGCTTTGAATTTTCATTATTTAAGAAGTTATAGTCGAAAAATCAATTTGAAACAAATTCAAAATGTACATAAAAATTTTAAAATTTAATATTTTGAAAAATCCTTTGGCACGTTTTGAGATATTGGTGGTGCCAATATACCATACAAACATCAATTTATCTACAACTGTCTTTAAGTCAATAGGGCGACAAAAAATGGCGACACACACACACACACATACCCAGATAACAATCGTGCGACGCACATTACTCGCACGGCGTGCGAGGCACGCAGTGCGTGCAGAGTGCGGATCATATGCGTCGCATTTGTGCGAGGCACATACGTCTGAAGCATATGCGTCGCACAATGTGAGAGGCACGTGTGTGCGAGGCATATGCATCGCATTTCATGATGGGCATAAAATATGTTTTTTGTGTTTTTGCTTAATTTTAATAATTATTTTTTTTAATATTTAATTTTCAATTTTTTAATGATTAATAATTTTCTAAGTTCTCATTGAAGCTTCTATTTTGTCTCTGTTTAGTTTCAGAATGTAAAATTATTAATGACAATTAATAGTTATAATTATTCATTATTTTTAAATATTTAGTAATCAAAGAGAGATTGATCACCTACATTCTAACAAATTATCATTTGGACAATAAAAATAGTTTGAATAATAATTGTATAATTTTCATTAAAATATTACTATAACTTTAATATTTTTAATTAAAAAAAATTTTTTTAATCTATTTCTTGAAACAGTACATATATAGTACATATATAGTACTATATATTATACTCCAGTACCGACAGACAGTAGTTTTTTTTGTCGCAAAAAATTTTTATTCTACCAATAAAATATCCTATTATATTATATCAATAAATTCTTTGGTTTTAGGTTTTGTAAAAGAGAATATTAAAAATATGAAAGATTTTATATACGCATTTTATTCATTATTAATGCAAAAGCTTTTTTTAATGAAATTATTTTGAGATATTTTAATATTTGTGTATTACCATCATCTCGAGAGCTTAGGGTAATGGTTAGGTAGCTGGACTCGCGTTTCGTAGGTCATGCGTTCGATTCCCCCGCGTTGGGTGCGAAATTTTATTTGTTATATATTCGTTAAAATTTACAAATATTGATTATTTACAAGTATATCCATAATATATGAATGAATAATCCGTGGTCTTAATTAATAATCTTTTTTAATAAGATTTATTTTTATTTTTTCAGCGGCTGGCTAGACCTTCTAGCCTCTTTTAGTACTCAAAACGTGCAAAAATGGAAAAATAAAAAATTTCTATACAATTAATTTTTTTTTAATTTTACAAAGTAACAATATCATTAAAGTATAAAAAATAATATCCTTTTCAATGCAACCGCATTTTAACCGAACGTATGCGAATCGCACGCCGTGAACTCGCACAACATTCGAGCGATATGCGTCTTAATTGAGGACGCATATGTCGCGGTCTATGAGGGCAACACCGTGACGATGATCCGCACGCGTGCATGCATAATGCGTCGCATGTCGCTCACATTTTGTTATCTGGGTACACACACACACACATTCGGACAATTGATTAGAATGATGTATTAGACATTTATCACGTGAGGAAAGTTTAATTAAACGATTTTTAAAATATTGGAAAATGTATCGAAAACAAGGCTTCCTCTATGAGGAAGCAAAAAGAAGGAAAATTATATTCAACGCAAAATACTGACAGATAAAATAGATAAATAAAAATTTTCACATTTTCTTCTAATTCTGAGTTGATCTTATAACATTACCTTCACACCACCCACACAGAAGAAAGAATTTACATATAGCTAAAGAAGATTTGGTAAAGATTTTCCAAAAATTAGCAAAAATAAGAATTTTTCACAAAATGCTATGTTATTTTGTTCATGATTTTTTTACAGGATGTAACGTGGTGAATTTCTATCACTTTACTGATCCTCTTTCCAGATCGATTTAACCTAAAAACGCGAAATAAAATAGAACAGCCAGTAGGAACTCTATTAGATTCAAGTGTATGATTATTTTTACAGACTTCAGGCTATGGGTTGTAATCAAAACAACTACCTAAACAAACCCAGGTAGTACCAATCACTTCTGACAAGATGTAAAGAATCTGTGAATATTTCTCGATCTTCTCCTTCAGGAAAATAATCATTTTTCGAAAATAGTAAACTCTGTGCCCGGATGATTTTTTTTCATAGACTTCAGACTATGGGTTGTAATCACAACATCTCCCTAAACACACCCAGGCAGTACCAATCATTTCTGATAAAAAGTAAAGAATCTGTAAATATTTCTCGATCTTCTCCGTTAGGAAAATTATCATTTTTCGAAAAAATTGAACTCTGCCACGAGGATTTTTTTTGTATACTGCAGGCTATAGGTTGTAACAAGAACACCCCACCAAACATACCCAGGCAGTTTCAATCATTTCTTATAAGATGTAAAGACTCTGTGAATATTTCTCGATCTTCTCTTTCAGGAAAGTGATCATTTTTCGAAAATAATGAACTCTGTGCCCGGGTGAATTTTTTTTGTAGAATTCAGGCTATGGATTCTTAACACAACACCCCCCTAAACACACATAGATAAGACTTCATGGTGGCCGTTGACCACCATGACAATGGTTTGAAACTTGTCTTTTTCACATTATTCTTAAGAACCAGTTTTCGAGACAAGTTTTTTATTATTTATTCCAAAAACATTCTGAATCTTATAGCTTCTTTCTAGCCTAAAGTTGGAATCAAAAGGCTCAACTCGATCAGACTTCATAGATGCCGTTGAGCACTATGAAAACCTTTTGAAACTTGTCTTTTTTCCCATTATTCTGGAGAAACAGTTTCCGAGACAAGTTTTTTATTATTTATACCAAAGGTTTTTTAACTCTACTAATCCTAAATACGAGTTGGAATCCAATGTCTAAACTCGATCAGACTTGATAGAGGCCATTGAGCACTGCGTAAACGTTTTGAAACTTATCTTTCTTTCCATTACTCTTGAGTAACAGTGTTCGAGACAAGTTTTTTATTATTTATTTCAAACATTTTTAAACTGTGCACTCTTTTCTAAACCTAAATACAAGTTGGAATGAGGTTTGATGTTAATTTTGAGTTCAAATAAAAATCCTTATGTCTATCGAAAGTAATATAAAATCTATTGTACTATTTGGAACTTTCTTTTTAGATCATATTTTTGACAATTTTTTCGCGAAAACTTTTTAAATTATCATTTTTTTTCTAAAATTAAGATTGAAGTTTCGACACTATATGCGCCATCACATTTTGAATCGGTTCTTTTTTTGATTATTATAGCGATGATTAAATTAATAATAACAAACATTTTTTTCTTATTTATTTATTTATTAATAAAAATATATTTTTGAATATATTTTTTCCCTCCCCTTCCTCGATTCCCACCTCTTCCTTCTTGGCCACCCCGTCCCCGATTGCCACCTCTTCCTCCTCGGCTTCTTGTGGATCCATCTTGCTGAGGAAACTGGTGTTCGGCAATCGGAAAATTTCGCCTCCGACACCTTCTTCTACGTCTTTGAGACGTAGAAGGATTTTGACCGTTTGGTTGCAAAAAAAGAAAAATTTTTTATTTAATATTTTTTAAAGCAATTTAATAAATTTAAATCTGTTAAAAAAATTAAATATCTGTTAAAGTTTATTACGTGTATAATACATTATTGTTGGCAGCTTGCTTGCTTCCTCCAGCAGCTTCTTGTGCCACCTCCCGTTAAGTAATGAAAATATTTTTGAAAACAAATATGAAAATATTACAAAGAAAAATTATATTGATTTTTATCATTTTTCGCGAAAAAATTCTTTTTTCGCAATAAAATGATATAAAAACATGACAGGATATGGGATTTTTATCGTTACTTATATTTCATAAGTAAATTATAAACATACCTCAACATAGGGCATCATCTAATGCTCTTCTGGCGGTGGTGTTGCTTGCCGCACAGTATCTTCCTGATGAGCAGGTTGAGGTGGAAGAATGGAGAGCTATTGGAGAATGCGGAACGAACTGCAAAATAAAAGAAATAAAGAAATAAAAAATATAAAATAATAATAAAGAAAATAATAATAAAGAAAATTGTGTTCAAAACTGGTTCTGAAGAATAATGAGAAAATTGTTTTCATGGTGCTCGACGGCCACCATGAAGTCCCATCGAGTTGAGCATTTGAAATCCAACTCGATTCAGGATTAGAAACGAGGGAAAATAGTTCTAATATCCTCGGAATAAATAATAAAAAAACTTGTACTTGTCCTGAAAACTGTTTTTCAAGAGTAATGGTAAAAAAGACAAGTTTCAAAACGTTTTAATAGTGCTCAATGGCCTCTTTCAAGTCTGATCGAGTTGAGCCATTGGATTCCAACTCGTATTTAGGATTAGAAAAGAGTGCAAAGAGTTAAAAAACCTATGGTATAAATAATAAAAAACTTGTCTCGAAAACTGTTTCTCAAGATTAATGGGGAAAAAAAAACAAGTTTCAAAACTTTTTCATAGTGCTCAACGGCCTCTATGACGTCTGATCGAGTTGAGCCTTTGGATTTCAACTCGTATTTAGGATTAGAAAAGAGCGCAAAGAGTTAAAAAAACCTTTTGAATAAATAATAAAAAACTTGTCTCGAAAACTGGTTCTCAAGAATAATGTGAAAAAGACAAGTTTCAAATCGTTTTCATGGTGCTATGGTGTTGTGATAAGAACCCATAGCCTGATGTCTATAAAAAAAATTGCAGCGGGCACAGAGTTCATTATTTTCGAAAACTGATCATTTTCCTGAAGGAGAAGATCGAGAAATGTTCAGTCTTTACATCTTATAAGAAATGATTGGTACTGCCTAGGTAACTTTGGGGGTGGGGTTGTGATTACAACTCATAGCCTGGATTCTATAGAAAGAAATCATCCGGGCACAGAGATCACTATTTTCGAAAAATGATCATTTTCCTGAAAGAGAAGATCGAGAAATATTCACAGACTCTTTACATCCTATCAGAAATAATTAGTACTACTTGGGTGTGTTACGGGGGTTGTTGTATTTACTACCCATAGCCTGAAGTCTACCAAAAGAATCGTTGGGGAACACAGTTCAATATTTTCGAAAATTGATAATTTTCCTAAAGGAGAAGGTAGAGAAATATTCACACAAACTTTACAACTGATCAGAAATGATTGGTACTGCCTGAGTGTGTTTAGGGAGCTGTTTTGATTACAACCCATAGCCTGAAGTCTACAAAAAAAATCATACGGGCACAGAGTTCACTATTTTCGAAAAATGATCATTCTCCTGAAGGAGAAGATCGAGAAATATTCACAGAGTCTTTACATCTTATCAGAAATTATTGGAACTACGTTGATGTGTTTAGGGGGGTGTTGTGAAAGAATTCATATCCTGAAGTCTAAAAAAAATCATCCGGGCACAGAGATCAATATTTTCGAAAAATGATCATTATCCTGAAGGAGAAGATCGAGAAATATTCACAGAGTCTTTACATCTTGTCAGAAATGATTGGTACTGCCTGGGTGTGTTTAGGGGGATGTTGTGATAAAAACCCATAGCTTGAATTCTACAAAAAAAAAATCGTTGAGGCACAGAGTTCAATATTATCGAGAAATGAACATTTTTCTGAATGAGAAAATAGAGAAATATTCACAGATAACATACTTTACAACTTATTAGAAATGATTGGTACTACGTGGATTAGGGTGGCCCAAAAATTCTTGGCAAAAATTTTTTTCATGCTACAGTCTCGATCCCTCTAATTCGTTTCTAAATCCGAAAAAAGAAATGTCATATATATTTTTTTTAATTTTGATTTTAACACTTGCCTATTTTCACTTGAAGTTTCCCATGTAAATTGCATGGGGAAACATCACTTTTTAGAGTTTTTGGAATAATTTTTCAGGGGTTAGGAAAATGTTATGCGAAAGTATAGATGCTTATTGAGGACTATTCAACGGAGAATTTCATGTACCACACATATGGGTTTGACACCCCTAACACACTCCCACCTTGCGTTGAAAACTACCTTTAAAACGAAACTTGTCAATTATTCATAAGATGAATAATTGAGTGATTTATTCTGGTTTTTTAAATTAAAAATTATTTCTATGAATCTAGTGGAATATTTATCAACAATAGTTAGTTAAATTTTAATTATTTAAACAAATTCCATTTGTTTAAATAGTTATTTTTTCGAAAATTTATTTTTTAAAATAAAAATTGATCGGTATTTGTCTAATGGAATATTTATTAACTATTTTTAAATTACTTAAACAAATCTAATTTGTTTAAATAATTTTTTTTTCGAAAATTCTTTTTTTTTATTAAAGATTATTACTACTTATTTAGTGTAATATTTATTAACTTTGGTTAATTAATTTTTAATTGTTTAAACAAATTCCATTTGTGTAAAAAATCTTTATTTTCTAAAATTCGAAAATGCTTTTGCGTTATTATTGTTACGTGCCAACTCTATGAAAAATATTCTTTTTTTTATAAATCATTATTTCTTTAAAATTTCACTTGCGAGATTAGATCGATAAATTTTGCAAGGGAAGACCTCAATATATAAATTAAATACATTAAGATTATTTTACTGAGGCCACTGGTAGCACTAACCCGAGCTGTCAACGCGACACCTCGGTGATGAAACATTAATCCTGACACCTCAAAATTTCCCACCAAATCCACCGATGGCATACTTACGACGGGCATCATAAAAACAAAGCAATTCAGTTGCTCTAGGCAGTCTGACAGAACTTCTTTACGAGTTAAGAAGCATCCCCTTTTTATAATCGGAAAATCGGCTCCCGTCTCGCTAACATCGTTAATTCGTTTTCGCGCAGTCCTGTCGGGTGGCTAAAAGTTGTGTAACGAAAGAAAGAGTAATAATTCAAAACCCCTTGATTAATTTCATACATAAATGCCGGAAAATTTTCCCGAAGGAATTTACAGATCGAATCGAATTACGAGGGATGTAAAATCCTCAAAATTCAAATCGAGAAGAGAACAAAGTTCCCCAAGCTCCTAGATTGACTAGTTTAATCATTAGCAGGGAAACTTTGGCTGATCTTAGGGACCATTTTCTAGCACCAGCAACATAATTTTTTTGAGTTTTCCTTAAATAATGTAAACGCGGTTTTCTTGTCGATAGTCATTGTGACCTCTAGGCCAAATCCGCCGTCTTTATCAAATTTTATAGTATGTCGATAGTCATTGTGACTTCTAGGCATAAACAAATTTATAAGACAGAGGAGAGAAAATTCGTTTTATAATTCGGTTACTAATCAAAAACGTGCAGTGTGGGAAATAGCTAATTTACGCCGTGCAACTTGCTCGAAGTTAAGACATATGAAGGATTTGAAATTTTATTTCTCTTGTCGATAGTCATTGTGACCTCTAGGCATAGACGAATTTCTGAATCGTAGGAAAGTGAGAAATGGAGTTTTTAATATTCATTCGGTCCTAGAAAGTGCAATTTAGAGTTCTCAACTCCGTAAAGGGGTAGACTGTATCGTTCTACAATTTTTAAGATTAAATCTGCACAGAATTCCAGTTCGGGCTCGAATCTCAAAACGAGCAAGAATTGAAATCCTTTGAACAAGGCACCGGGCTCATATAAAAACATTTAGAAAAGGGTGTTGGGATTTAATTGCCCTCATGCCTTTTGGTTAAAAGCCAACTAATATGATTTTTGTGTGAATCTAGAGTTATCATTCGTGATAACGCCTCAAATAAAGAAAACGTGTACGGCCCAATAAGGATAAAACGGATCAGTGCTCTGCCTTCTCCGCTTCATCCCTAGTGGTAGATATTAAGCTATGCTAGGAGATAGGTAAGCGAAACAATACTGTATCGTTCCAAACTCTTTTACCAAATCCAATTTTTTTTTACCACATTAACCTTGAATGTAAACCTTGTCAAAACTACACAATCGATTGTTCCTATTTATGGGGTTTAACTTTGGGAGTTTCAGAATATAATTTGTGTTTATATTATTACACTTGTTTTTCTCTATTTATTTCTCCCATATGATGAGAGCTTTTAACCTCGGATGAGGACAGGTGATCACGAAATCCCGCATAAATAATTCAAAAGATCGATTCAATAAATTTGACTCAATCTTTTTCTTTTTTGTTATTCTCCGACTTGCTTTAAATGATTCTTTATAAATTTCTTGCAGGACTTGTTTCCTAAAGAATTGTATTATTGGTTTGTAACAATTATCGTTACATGACATAAATTTATTTTCAAATATTTTCCAATTCTTGTCTCTACGTTCCTATCAACGGAGAAGACAGGTATAAAATTTCACAAAAGTGTGTTATGTCATGAATCTACTTTATTTTTATTATTTAATAAAAACCCTTTAGCTTTTACCCTATCTTCCTCGTTTTGCTCAAAAATCTTAAAAGTCTAATACAGTCTTTGAAGAAATCTGATGCGGGATGAGGATGCCAATGAAATTTGACTAATTATGTTACGTACCAGCCCTAGGAAAATATTCATCTATTTTTGTTAATATTAATTTCTTTTTTATATCTAAATAAATCCTAAAGAAAATCGCCCCCTTGCAAGATTGACTCAATAAATTTCGCAAGAGTCTTTAAGAAATGAATTTAATACGTTAAGAATATTTTCTGAGGTCACTGGCAACGGTAACCCGAGCTGCTAATGCAATATCTCGGTAAAGAATAACTAAGCAAGCCTCGAAGCATAAACTGAATTTTCAGACATAGAAATAGAAATTAAAAATTATAATTACATAATATAATTCCTTTTTTTTTATAATCGACTCAGAAAGCTAGCATAATAAGCTAGGATATTAAAAATGAATGAAAGAAAGAATGAATGAAAGTTACGAATACTAGAGACGGACACTCATTTCAAACAATAATGCATGGACATATAGCGGCCGCTCGTAGGTGCGTTATCGGACACTCCACCTCTCACACTCGACCTTCCTATATCAAATTCGTCCTTCCGCATTTCTCTCCTCAAGACTCTGAGCTATTAAAAATTAAACTCAGCTGTGGAGATACTACAATAATGAAAAATAGTATTCTATTTAATATACACTCATTTCAAACTGAGTTGAAAAATAGAATTAAAAATAATTCTGAAAATTTAATACAAACGTATATTGCAAAATGTCCCTCTAACTGGCACTTAATTACAATTCAGCAAATTCTTGTTCGCCCGCGCAATGAACGAAAAGAATTTATTTCTAAATACGATTCGGAAGCAACCAATCGAGGTTTCATTGCCTTAGATACATTTGCCAACGAAAAAATTCGTATTCTGCAGAATTGTCAAACTTGCAATATACGCACAAAAGTTCTTTCACCTCAATTGCCCTGAATTACAAATCACACGAAATCCTCCTGACTCCTCAGAAATTTCCCACCAAATCCACCGATAGCTCACCTACTTTGAGCATTATAAAATCAAGACAACTTAGTTGCTCTTGACAGATCAACCTGACGAGCTTCCATTTCGAGTTCGGAAGTCTTCTTTAAAATTATCAAATATCAAAAAGTCAGTGCCCGTCTCTTAGTATTCTTTTCGTAACCGCGCTCTCCTGTCGGGTGGCCCGGAAGTATTCGCGAAAAGGGAAGCTAGACGTCGAGCTTCTACGACAAAACCGAACAATCCGTAAGTACCGAGAAAGTTATCCCGAAGGTACGAGAAAGTCGAGTCGAATCGAACGAGGGACGTTAAACCTTAAAATTCCTCTCGACTTTGAGGACAAAGGACTCCAATTCATGGAATTAGTCGGCAAGATAATTCCCGTCAACTGGATTCTTTTGGTATCCTAAGTAACTGGATACGGCATCTTAAAAAGTGCGTCCCAGAAATAAGCTCGAGAGAACATTAATCGACTTTGAGGACAAAGGACTCCAATTCATGGAATTAGTCGGCAAGATAATTCCCGTCAACTGAATTCTTTTGGTATCCTAAGTAGCTGGATACGGCATCTTAAAAGGTGCGTCCCGAAATAAGCTCAAGTGAACATCGACCGACAGTGATTCCTAGAAATCGTCTGATTTCTACATCAAGAACGGTGAGCCTCGATAAAAGAACAAAAATTCTTTTTTTTTTATGTCACACTGGATAGACCTTCACACTCGAATCTCAAAACGAGTGGGAATCTCAAAATCCAGAAAATAGGACTCATTATTTATATTAAAATACACGAGAAGAAGTGTTGAGATTTAATTGCTCTCACTAGCTTCGGTTGAAAGCCATTTGTGTCATTTTAGTGTAAATAAAGAACAATTAGTGAAACGTGGGAGAACGTGACGAGTGAATGTGAGTTCAGTTGTCAATGGACTAGAGTTACTCGTAAGAGAGTAACGAACAAATAAATTCAGCCCCATAGGGACGAATCGGACCGAATTGTATAACTCCGCTTCATCCCTGATGGTAGAAAGTAAGTCGACGAAGGAACGATAAAAGGTAACAGAATGTATCGCTCCATTTAGAATATATATTATATTTATACCTCATAGAATACCTGTAGAAAACGAGCAAATCAGACTTAATAATTAACGGGGGTTTCAGAATATATTTACTGTTGATTTCTTCCTACTTTGGACTATTTTATCTATCTCCCATTCGATGACATATTTACATCCTCGGACGAGGACAGGTGATTGCTTATCCCGCAAAAATAATTAAAGAGGTCGAATCTAATTCAACTTCTTCTTTCTGTGAATCTCCGACCAAGCCTATCGTTCCCAACTTTTCTCTTAACACGACATTTTTTTTAAGAAATTTATTTGGTTCGTAACAATTAAACATTAATTCGTGTTTATTGATTATTAAAATACAAATAAAAGGAGAGTGAATATTTAGACAAGAGTGAGGCAGCTTCTTCATTTTACCAGGTGCGGGCCAAGTATCTTAAACACAAAAATCTTTCATAAGTATGTGTACGATACTCAAATTGTTTGCGAGATAAAAGGTCACCACTTACCTTATTTTAAGTGGTTGTATAGATGATGGGTGATTAATTCAACAAACTGTTCCTTAATCCTCTGGTGTGGACAATTTATTGATGTAGAACGTTCCTTTCAGTTGAAATTTTTCAATGTCGAAGTGAGAGGGGTACGAATACATGAAGACGGTGTAAGAAAATCATTTGAATTGATACAGTAAAGAAGAATTTGAATTCGAATGATTTGCAATAATTTTTGATTCGAAGTAGCATAAAAGTATGAGATGTATATAATGCAACTTTTGAGTTCAGAAGTAACGAAAATGTTTTACAATAGATTTGAACTCGGAATTCCTGCGGCTCTGAATACGAAATATCTGTTTGTGGATAATGAATGTTCAGGGTGTTTTACAATAATGATGAACTTGAGATACATGAAAATACAATCTTGATATAATGAAGATTTAGGTTCAAAATGATAAGAATGTTTCGCAATAATTATTGTGAATTCGAAATATCATGAAAATATAAGGTGTATATAATGAAAAATTTGATCGAGATAACATGAATGTTTTTCAATAGTTATGAATTTTCAAACATACGAAGGTACAAAAATGAAATAAATTTGGAATGTGTAACGGTGCGCTTTTGTTGGCGTCCCTGTTCGGAAGCAATGTAACGGTGTGTTTTATATTTCTGCCCTACCGGACGCTTCAGTCGAGCCAGGATCAGTTTTAAGGGCGAGAAAATAAATTAACTAACGGTTTATAATAACAAAATAACAAAAATGCTATATTTTCCTATAATATACATTTCTAAGTTAATAACTAAATGAGTTCATGAGAAATTAACTAAATTTTAGATGAGTCTAAATATACTGTGTGAGAATATTATAAAAAATAAGAATTTATATTTCTTTAAATTTTAATTGGATCAAATTTACAATGTCTGTTTTGTATGCGGTGTGTGTGTGAGAGAGAATCATATAAAGCATGTGAATTTATTCCTTTAAATTTAATTAAATTAAATCACAATATTTATCTTGTGTGCGGTGTGTGCGTGAGAGAGAGAGCGAGCGAGTGGTGTGCGAGAGAGTAACCGTGTACATTCTAAGTCGGTACCTGCAATGAGAGCGAGTGAGATGTTTAGTGACGTCATGACGTAAGTCACGTGTCACCGGCGGTCGAGACGGATACCATCTCCTGAGTCCTTCTCTCTCTAATAAACGGTTTACGGTACGGAGCGGAGAGAGAGAAAGACGAGGGAGATTTATTATTTACTGACTCTTTTTTTTATTTCTCTTTACTATTTTGTCACGGTATTTGCCCTAGGTACGGCTTAGACGGGAATACCCCAGGGTGGGTTGACTTTAAAATCAACACACCCTTTACATCTAAGGTTGGCCATGGGGGTGCCCGCTGGTCAAACGTAGAGTGGGTCTCAGGATGGTGTTCACGGGGAAGACGGGAATGAACCAGGGGTAGGCCAGGTTTTGGGCCGGCGTACCCTCTTTGTCTAATAACTGGCCATGGGGGTGCCCGCTGGACAGGTATCAGATGGTTTCATTTCTGGGATGGATGTTTTGATTCCCCAGGTCCAGGAGATCGTCCGCCGGTTGACCCAGGATAGGTCGGTGTGAGCCGACGAACCCTTTGTCTAGGCGTATGGCTGTAGGGGTGCCTGCCAGTCGCACAACTAATGGATCCTCCTGAAGAAGATGTCCAGGTTTCGGTCCCGGTCGCTCTGCTATGGTGGTAGCCCGCTAGCAGAGAGACCAGATGAGTTTCGCTGAGTGCAGACTTGCTGCTCCTCAGTGAACTGCCGAATATTACTTTGTGCAACGCTCATAAGCACTTGCATTTACGTGAAGAATAGCCGGCGGGTGGTAGGGGAAGCCGGCTGGTAGAGAATCTCGCCCCGCCCGCTCGGTGACGTAAATCGACAGTGATAGCGAGTGAGGGATAGGAATATGTGACGGGCGACAAGACTACCCGTTACAAATCTTTTACAATAATTAAGAATTTGCCATAATACGGAGATACAAAATGAATATAATGAAAGACATTTGGAGTGTTTTACAATAATATTGAATTTGCAATAATACGAAGATACGAAAAGAATGTAATGAAAGAAATTTGGAATGTTTTACAATAATTGTGAATTTGCAATACAAAATGAATATAATGAAAAATTTTGGAACGTTTGACAATAATAATGAATTTGCAATAATACGAAGATACGAAATGAATATAATGAAAGAAATTTGAAATGTTTTGCAATAATTATGGATAAAATTTGTCAATTCGAAGAATAAAATGCAGGATGAGTTTACGAATACAAAAGTCTTTTTACATACACTTACGCATCAGCGAAAATTCATTACAAGATGATGATGAAAAATTTGGTTTACAATGATTTTTATGAATTGATGAAAAAGAATACTGTGAAATTGGTTCTCTCACGTAGTTGAAGTACATTTGTGATACTTGAGTGCAAGGCATGACATACCAAAAATTATTGGATAGGTTTGCGATGATTTCTTGTTTGCTTCGATGCTTTTTGTCATCTTAGAGTCTAGAAAAGAGAGTTAGATAAAGTGTTATGATTTCTGTGGAGATTTTAATTTTTATAGTGTCTAGTTGGCTTTTTATCTAAGAGATTTAGAGGAGTTGTTGAAGGTTTGTGTCCTGGGTCCTTTGTATTATGCACTGGCCCGGCTCTTGTTTTGAGTATTTGGAGCTTGATATTTGTTGCACTGATTCGTTCAAATATTTAATAGGATGGTTTTGTGTAGTATTAGATTTTGTATATTTTGGGTCTGCTAGATAAGTTTTATTATGGAGTAGAGAGGTTGGAGGGGATTTTTATAGTTTAAAAGGGGTATATTTTCCTTTGGGACTCATTATTTTAACTAGTGTCGTGAGTTTTGTTTTGTGGAAGAAGAGAGAAAAAGTGGTGAAGTTTAGAAAGGAAAGGAAAAGAAGAAAGAAAAGGAAAGAAAATGGATACCCTGGCGAAGGCTTCGGATAGAAAATTTCCTATCCGAATGAATCCGAGCCAATGCGAAGTCTCTTTCCGAGCGAATCAGTTTCATTCCGAGCCAATTCGAAGTTCACATGATTCCTATCCGAATGAATCCGAGCTACTCAGAAGTTTGAAGAAAGATTCCTATCCGGAATGGTTCGGATTCATTCGGATTGAAAAATTGTTACGTACCAGCCCTATGAAAATATTCATTTTAAAATTTGTATAAAATTTATTATTCTATTATATATATATTAATATTATAATATTTTTATTTAACATTAGTAAGATTGCTTCTTTAAATTTCGCAAGTGATCTGAATAAATAAAATAAGTATATAAAGAATATTTTCTGAGGCCACTGGTATCGGTAACCCGAGCTGCTAACGCGATGCCTCGGCGATAAAAATCTAAGCAAGCCTCGAAGCCTGAATTAAATTTCGCAATATAAAATTAGCGAAACTTCATAATTAAGGATTATGAATATAAATTATTAGAAATAATAAATTAATAATAAGGAATGAATGAAACAGAAAGAAGCATGCGTCTACAGCTTCAACTAAAAGAGACGGACACACACATCAAGCATGCCATTTAAACAAGTAGTGCTTGCTCTGAGGTGCGTTATCGGACACCCCGCCTCTCTCACACGACCTTCCTATATCAAATTCATCCTTCCGCATTTCTCTCTTCCAAATTATACTAAAGCAGTAACAAGCTGAAAAATTAAATTCTATTTAATAAACACTCAAATAAAATTGAGTTGAAACATAGAATTAGGAAATCGTTTTAAATAAGCGAATACCAATGAAGCGTTGCAAAATGTTCAATATTAAAAGTTCATTAACTTCTGATTATATTACACAGCGAAAAGAATCAATTTCAAATACAAATTCAGCAATCTACCGATCATGGGTTTCTTGCCCCCGATCAAATTACCAACAGAAATTTACATTTCTCCAATGCAATCAAATTGCGTTATTCGAACAAAAGTGCAAGTACCAAAATTCTTTTGGTCTTTCAAATCAGCTCATATCTATCAGCCAATCAAAATTTCCTGACCCCTCAAAAATTTCCCATCAAATCAACCGATAGCACACCTACTTTGAGGAATATAAAATCAAGACAACTTAGTGTTACGATCATACTTGCAAAGCCCTATGCAAGTCGCGATAAGCAGTTTGAGAACTCTGTTTTGCTGACGAAGCATGCCGGAGTCTCTCAAGGTGCTTAAAAGTCGACAGCGAAACACTCGAATGAAAGAACCTCCACTACAAAATAATTTTAATTTATAAATGAATTTTCATATTTTTCAGGATTTTAATTGTATAAAACTCCTTCTAATTTAGAATTATAATGTAAAATATATGAGTGCCTGTAATATGTATGTATACGTGAATGTAACGCGCATACACCGTGGCAAGCGAGCATTCTCTCTCTCCCTTAGTTCGCCACTGTAATCGAATCTACTCTCTCTATCTATCTTATGGGCATGGGACCCACGGCTCGACGACCATAGTATCTTCACATGACCCGCTTCCTCACCACTCACCACCTTGCCCTCATCCTACCTCCGTGCAGAGTCTTACACTATCAAGAAACGCACGTGCTATCTAACATCAAAACAAACGCCACGTGCTTTGCTAGGATTTATTAAAGGGCTCACTAATATATATTTAGATGCATATTTATATATATTAGTGAAATAAAATAAATTACATATGACTAAGGCGTAGATTAATAAATATTGGAATAATCCAATTGAAACTCTACGATCTGAAAATTGGAAAAACTCAAAATAATATCAGAAAGTCTAAAGAGACTCTATCAATAAATTATTATTTCCTAAAATTAAAATACAACAAAATTAAAATAAAGAAACATTTGAAAATGATCAGAAATGATGACAGTGTTCCTGTCTCATATGGCTGCGATCACGCCACAAAGTTTCTCTTGTCAATTTCACAACATTAGCAAAAAAGTCACGAGGCACGATTCCTATTTTTCCATAAAACTGTCCACCTAGCAAAAACCCCTTCCTAATTAATCCCACCTCAAACCGACGAGCCAAGACGTTCCTAAAACATTTTCGCAGATACTTGAGCAACCTGGTACCGACCAGAAGTACTCCTCTTTTGAAATCTTAAGTCGAGCAACCCGGGGCTGCCCAGAACTACTCAGACCTTTGCCCGTCCGGTATTCGGTAAGATTCTATGGCAGTGTAACTTATACTGGAATATGTGAGTCCAATAGTACCTTGTTAATCGGAAAAAAATTTCGTTAGCAGAGAGAAGGCCTTAGAAAGGTATAGGGTATAATCTGTGTAGAATCTTCGGACGTTAAAAATTAAAAATCTTCTTGCCGACGGGAGGCAGTTCAAGTGCCGATACGCGGGGAGCGAGAGAGCTTCGAGTCCAATGTCGAGCGACGAGCTGTGAAAAATAATTTATCCGGTGTCCGCTAAAATTCTATGGCAGTGCAACTTATACTGGGATATGTGAGTCCAATAGTACCTTGTTAATCGGAAAAATTCCGATAACAGAGAGAAGGCCTTAGAAGAGTATAGGGTATAATCTGTGTAAAGTTTTCGGGCGTCCTGTGAATTCTATGATAGTGCAACCTACACTGGAATATGTGAGTCCAATAGTACCTTGTTAATCGGAAAAAAATTTCGATAACAGAGAGAAGGCCTTAGAAAGGTGTAGGGTATAATCTATATAGAATTCCAGGCGATAAATTATTGAACTCAAAATCCACTTATCGAATCTCAAAACGATAAGGAGATTTTGACATAACGATACGAAATTCTTTCAGTGAGAAATAGACAAAATGCTCTATTCTTGATGAAAGAAATTCGAATTGACAGGTGCGCGAGTGTCACGGTGTGAGATCGCGAAAAAGACATGAGTTGCGTGAGAGGAAGTGTCGTAGCGCACATAAAGATTACAGCCCAATAGGAAGGGCGCGTGCCTAAGGGTGAAGATTCCCCTTAGAACCTCACCGTTCCTCTTGGTAGGAAATTAAGGATTGTAAAAAAATTAAGGATTACCAACAGAAGGGTAAGATGTATCAAACCTATTTTACTTTAAATTAAAATAAATGTTTCTCTTCCAACTCTTTAGTTTTTCTTGAATTCACCAGTTTCCTAATTTTTTTTTGTAATTAAAATTCGTGAACGAAAGGGACAACAACTCTCAGTCCGAGAGTAAGGGTCAAGATCCCATATCAAAATAAACAAACCCATTTGGGTTTGGCAGTTTGTGAAGGCCTCCCCCGTAGGAAGAATTATTTAAATTTTTTGAAAACAGAAAACTCAACATAAAATAATTTTTAAGAAATTTAATTGACATTTTCGTACGTAACACTTAGATGCTCTTGGCAGATCATACTGACGAGCTTCCATTTCGAGTTCGGAAGTCTCTTTTTAAAAAATTATTAAACACCAGAAAGTCAGTGCCCGTCTCTTAGTTAGGTTCCCGAAGGAACCTAAAAGTCGAGTCGAATCGAACGAGGGACGTTAAACCTCCAAATTCTACTCAACTTCGAGGACAAAGGACTCCAGTTTTTAAAATTATTTGGCAAGATAAAGTCCCATCAACTGGATACCTTTGGTATACTATGTAGCTGGATACGGCATTCGAGAAAGTGCGTCCCGGACTAAAGTGCGTTAATTTATTAGTGCGGGAATTTGTTTTTGAAGATATGTCACTGGAGGACTGATAGTTAACTTCTAGCTTGAGTGAATATTGACTATAGTAATTCCTAGAAGTTAACTGACTTCTACACCCTTGTCGATGAGCCAGAATATTAAGATAGAAGTATATTAGTGCGGGAATTTGTTGCGAAGATATGTCACTGGAGGACTGATAAATAATTTCTAGCTTGAGTGAACATCGTCAACAGTGGTTCCTAGGAATTAATTAATTTCTACATCGAGAACGGTGAGCTCAAATAAATAAAAACAAACATTTTAAGTCACACTGGAATGATCTTCACACTCGAATCTCAAAACGAGTGGGAATTTCAAACTCCAGAAAATAGGACTCATTATTTATATTAAAATGCACAAGAAGGAGTGTTGAGATTTAATTGCTCTCACTTGCTTCGGTTAAAAGCCATTTGTGTCATGTGAATGTGTATTCAATTGTCAATGGACTAGAGTTGCCTATAAAAAGGCAACGAACAAATAAATAAATAACGCCCACTGGGGAAGAAACGGACGAGCTTGTGTAACTCCGCTTCATCCCTGATGGTAGATAGTAAGCTAACATAGGAGCGGGTAAGACGTATCATTATGTATCGCTCCTCAACGTTATAATTTATATTTAAACCTTTCAGAATTTTCTCAATTACCTGTATAAAAAAAAGAGATTTGTTAATTGAATTCAAAAGGGGGTTTCAGAATATATTTCTTGTTGACTTTATCATACACCAGGCTTGTTTATTTGTCTCCCATTAGATGACAGATTTTCATCCTCGGAAGAGGACAGGTGATTGCTTATCCCGCAAAATAATTAAAGAGGTCGAATCTAGTTCAACCTATTCTTTTCTGTAATTCTCCAACCAAGCCTAACGTTCCTAACTTTTCTCTCGACACGACTTTTTCTAGGAAATTTATTGGTTCGTTAAAAAATTACTTCGGAGTGGTTCGGATTCATTCGGATTGAAGTTTTGGATTAAAAAATTTCTTCGTAATAGCTCGGATTCATTCGGATTGAAACTTCGGATTCATTCGGATTGAAAAGTCTTCGGAATGTTTCGGATTCATTCGTATTGAAAATTCGTATTGATTCGGATTGAATAGATTCTTCGGAATGGTTCGGATTGAAAATTCGGATTCATTCGGATCGAAAAGTTTCTTCGGAATGGTTCGGTTTCATTGTGATTCGCTCGGATAGATTTCGCATTGGCCCGGATGACTTCGGATTGGCTCTGATTGGAATCCTATCCGAAGCTTTCGCCAGGGTTGGTAAGCGAGAGAAAAAAGAATATATATATATGTTTTACTTTTACTTCTGAAATGTTTGTTATTTTAATTTCATATATGTATATATATTTTTGATTTTTATGTTTTATTTGTGGTTTTTATGTATATATATCTCGAAGATTTCAAATTTATTAAATTTGGGATTATAATTGTGTTTTGTTATATGTATATATTGAAAGTAAATTAAAATTAAGAGTTAAAATGTGTTATTCAAATTAGATTTTAAAATTATAGATAGTAAAAAATTTGAATTTTTTGATTAAAAGTAGGTGTAAAATTAAAATTTAAAAAAATTGAATTTTATGATTAAAATTATATTTAAAAGCAGAGAAATTAAAAAATTGAATTTTGTGATTAAAATGATATTAAAAGTAGAGAAATTAAAATTAAAAAATTGAATTTTGTAATTGAAATTATATTTAAAAGTAGAGAAATTAAAATTAAAAAATTTAATTTTGTGATTGAAATTATATTTAAGGGTGTTACGTACCAGCCCAATGAAAATATTCATTTTAAAATTTTTATAAAGTTTATTACTCTATTATATATATATATTAATATTATAATATTTTTTTTTAATATTTGTAAGATTGCTTCCTTAAATTTCGCAAGTGATCCGAATAAATAAAATAAGTATATAAAGAATATTTTCTGAGGTCACTGGTATCGGTAACCCGAGCTGCTAACGCAATGCTTCGACGAATATAAATCTAAGCAAGCCTCGAAGCCTGAATTAAATTTAGCAATATAAAAATTAGCGAAAATTCATAATTGAGGATTATGAATATAAATTATTAGAAATAATAAATTAATAATAAGGAATGAATGAAACAGAAAGAAGCATGCGTCTACAGCTTCAACTAAAAGAGACGGACACTGTAACATGGCTGTTACATGGATTGCCTACGTGTAGGCGAAGGGGCGGGGGCACGCCGACGAGCAGCGGTGCTGCGAGTCGTCGGTCGGCTACCCCACGCTCTTATCGTTCAGACAGCTGACCGAGCAGTCAGTCCTACGAGAACTCTCTCTCTCTCTCTTAAAACTCTAAGTCGTTCTTGAGCCTTGCAGGCCGATTACTTAAGTGCTTCTGGGATAGTTTGTTTGCCGGCTTTGCCTCACGATAATGTAAGTTAAATATAAGTTGTTATTGATTTCAATTACGCCTTTGTTTTTTACTTCCCACTCGGTAATTTTCCTATTTCCCCTCCCTTATTAGTCATAATCAAACTAGATTATAACACACACATCAAACATGCCATTTAACCAAGTAGCGATTGCTCTGAGGTGCGTTATCAGACACCCTGCCTCTCTCGCACGACCTTCCTATATCAAATTCATCCTTCCGCATTTCTCTCTTCAAAATTATACTAAATCAGTAACAAGCTGAAAAATTAAATTCTATTTAATAAACACTCAAATAAAATTGAGTTGTAAAATAGAATTGGGAAATCATTTTAAATAAGCGAATACCAATGGAGCATTTCAAAATGTTCAATATTAAAAGTTCATTAACTTCTGATTCTATTGCACAGTGAAAAGAATCAATTTCAAATACAAATTCAGCAATCTACGGATCATGGGTTTCTTGCCCCCGATCAAATTACCAACAGAAATTCACATTTCTGCAATGCAATCAAATTGCGTAATTCGAACAAAAGTGCAAGTACCAAAATTCTTTTGGTCTTTCAAAACATCTCATATCTATCAGCCAATCAAAATTTCCTGACTCCTCAGAAATTCCCCACCAAATCAACCGATAGCACACCTACTTTGAGCAATATAAAATCAAGACAACTTAGTTGCTCTAGGCAGATCATACTGACGAGCTTCCATTTCGAGTTCGGAAGTCTCTTTTAAAAAAATTATTAAACACCAGAAAGTCAGTGTCCGTCTCTTAGTATTCTTTTCGTAACCGCGCTCTCCTGTCGGGTGGCCCGGAAGTATTCGCGAAAAGGGAAGCTAGACGTCGAGCTTCTACGACAAAACCGAACAATCCGTAAGTACCGGAAAAGTTATCCCGAAGGAACCTGAAAGTCGAGTCGAATCGAACAAGGGAGTTAAACCTCTAAATTCTACTCCACTTTGAGGACAAAGGACTCCAGTTCTTAAAATTATTCGGCAGGAATAGGTCCCATCAACTGGATTCGTTTGGTATCCTAAGTAGCTGGATACGGCATTCGAGAAAGTGCGTCCCGGAATAAAGTGAGTTAATTTATTTGTGCGGGAATTGGCTTGTGAAGATATGTCACTGGAGGACTGATAGTTAACTTCTAGCTTGAGTGAATATTGACTACAGTAATTCCTAGAAGTTAACTGACTTCTACACCCTTGTCGATGAGCCAAAATACTAAGATAGAAGTGTATTAGTGCGGGAATTTGTTGCTAAGATTTGTTACTGGAGGACTGAAAGCAATTTTCTAGCTTGAGTGAACATCGTCAACAGTGGTTCCTAGAAATTAATTAATTTCTACATCCAGAACGGTGAGCTCAAATAAATGAAAACAAACATTTTAAGTCACACTGGATAGATCTTCACACTCGAATCTCAAAACGAGTGGGAATTTAAAACTCCAGAATATAGGACTCATTAATTATATTAAAATGCATAAGAAGAAGTGTTGAGATTTAATTGCTCTCACTTGCTTCGGTTAAAAGCCATTTGTGTTATTTTAGTGTAAATAAAGAACAATTTAGTGAAGCGTGGGAGAACGTGACGAGCGAATGTGTATTTCAATTGTCAATGGACTAGAGTTGTCTATAAACGGGCAACGAACAAATATTTAAATAACGCCCACTGGGGCAGAAACGGACCAACTTGTGTAACTTCGCTTCATCTCTGATGGTAGATAGTAAGTTAACATAGGAACAGTAAGATGTATCGTTATGTATCGCTCCTCTAGATTATAATTTATATTTAAACCATTCAGAATTTTCTGAATTATCTGTACAAACAAACAAAAGAGAGTTGTTAATTAAATTCAAATGGGGGTTTCAGAATATAATTCTTGTTGACTTTATCGTACACTGGACTTGTTTATTTATCTCCCATTAGATGACAGATTTTCATCCTCGGACGAGAACAGGTGATTACTTATCCCGCAAAATAATTAAAGGGGTCGAATCTACTTCAACCTCTTCTTTTCTGTGATTCTGCGACCAAGCCTAACGTTCCTAACTTTTCTCTCGACACGACTTTTTCTAGGAAATTTATTGGTTCGTAACAGAAAGATGGTGGCAGCGGTGGAATAAAATCCCCGTGTAAACTGCCATCAGCTTCGTACCTTTTTCTTTGTAACAAATTTAAAATTATTTCAAATCTAGAATTTATATATAAAAAAATAATAAGTCTGACATAATGAAGGATAATTATTTGTGCCGTTCCGGAAATTAATTATTTGAACATCTGATATTGAAAATTTGCTAATTAATTATTTGTGCCGTTCGGCAAAATAATTAAAAAAAAATCGTTTCCATAAAAAAATTGATTTTTGGTCGAGCATTATCTTGTGCCGTTCGGCAAATTTAATCGCTCGAAACATTTGTTTGTGCTGTTCGGCAAAATAAATGTTGAATTGACTTTTTGTGCCGTTCGGCAAATTAGTTTAAAAACGATTGATACGAGTAAACCTAGACGTCGTGGAGGAAGAAAATTTAGGGCAACTTTTGAAGAACGGTTGTAAAAGCAAATTCCATCAGAATTGGAAATTGAATCTTCTAAAGTATCCTCAGTTGGCCCTAAAGTGCAGAGCCTGAATCTGGACCCTGACACCAAATGCCAAGTTCTGACAAATATCGAAGAATTTCAGAATTTCTTTGAATCCTCTCTTAAAAGAGCTGAAATCCAAATTCAGTACAGGAAGAGTTTTGTCAAGCCAGGAACTTTGAAATAGGCAACCCGTGATTAAATAACTTGATGTCTAGCAGGCAAACAGTAGAGAAAAAGCAAAGAATTAAATTCAGCCTAATATTTTATTTTAAAAACACCTTTTTCTCTTTGCAAAAAATAAATCCTACCCGATATCAATAATCCTCGATTAATGAGAATGAAGCCTTGAGAAGTTGAATCTGAGGTAACTCAAATTACAACTTCATACGACTCTTTCCCGCTAGTTCACACAACGCTCTAAGCGACGTGAATTTTCAGCTGCGTTTGAGTATTCACACTCGTTAGAAATAGAAAGAAAGCGGAATTTATTGTTTATTTTAATATTCAATAAATTCCTTGCGGCTTTATTTGCGCGTGATCACATAACGCTCTAGGCGACGTGAATCGTCTGTAGCACCTGAAGTTTCTTTCATTGACTCAATCCAATTATTTATTAGAACAAGGATAACCTGAGTATACTCGATATACAAATAAATTTTGAATATGAAGTATATAAAAAGCTTTCCCGCGCTAGTTCACATAACGCTCTATGCGACGTGAATTTTCAGCTGCGTTTGAGCACAGGAATTCTTATTTTTATGAATACAACAATCCTTTCCAGAAAAATTCCCAGCAAAATGTCCAGTAATTAATCCCATGAATATGCCTAGTAAGAATTTAAAGGATATTTCTAAAAGAGGAAAACGTGGACAAAAGAGTAATAAGCGAGAATTTTTGGTCCAAAATAAAGCTCCTGCTGCATTACCGGTAAAATCAACCATTTATGAGAATCTAGTAAATCCCGTAAAGAAAAGTTTGCCTAATCTGGCCGTAAGATCTATTATTAGATAACAAGTTATCGAAGCACCAGTCCAGGACATTGAGATAATCACAATCGATCCTCCTGTTGAGGAAGCTCTGGAGCAAAGAAGACTAGTTCTTCAACAGAAAATTCATCGAGAAAACGAACCACCAGTTCTCTTGATAGAAGACGGATCAGATATCTCAGATGCTACAACTGAAAATGGTCTAGAGGGTTTGGATTCAGATTTAGAAATGATAAATTAGGGAATCCAACCTGAGGAATACTGGATTCATAAAAAGTAAAATTAATAAATGTGTTTTCTGAATTCCGGTACAAGGAATATGTTTTATGAATATGACTAGTCCAATCACCTGTCAGTTCGACTTAATGTCAGCCTCTTTCGAGGTGGAGATACAATTATCACTACTTAGGACAAGAATAGTACGATCTAATACTCTGCAAGAGTTTCACTTCTTGTACGAATTAATCGAAAATCTTGAACAACTCGCTGAAGTATTGTGCGAACTCGTCGAGGATTTGGATTTTTACAAGGGTCGTGTCTAGTGAGAGTATTAAGTACTGAGTGGTGAACAAATTGAAATCTGATGCGGAGACGAATAAATAGGAATTCTAATTAGCTGTTTCCAGAGCAATGAAATATAAATTGTAAGCAAAATAAAATGAATTCAATTAACAACTCTGAAAAAAATAAAAAGCGAGGACATCGTGGTGGCAAGATGGTTTACGCTAGATACGCGCGACTAGCCGTATTAACTCTAGCCGCTCAAGATGAGTCATTAATATCTGGTGTTTCATGTAGTCAGGCAAAGGAAGTAGAATCACCAGAGTTAAACATAGAAATAAATAAATCGCAGGAATCCCTAGATGAGATTATTAATTCCATAAATAATCTAATCTAGTCGATCATTCACTGTCGGGTAACTGATCGTCAAGAAACAGCTGACGAATATATCGCTTCGTTGCAACTTGATACCCGACCTTGCGAGCATTGACCCACTTGTAAGTCACTGGGACACCTCGGGCGTTTATTCATACAGTCGACCTTAAAGGGCCTTAAAGGATGAAATCAAACCTTTTCGTAGGGTGTTAAAAATACAGGCTAGAACACAACAGGTAGTGCCCAGTACTTTTCTGTTTTCGATTTGGCCAGCGGGTTTCATCAAGTGGAAACTCACCCCGACGACAGAGACAAATCTGCGTTTTCGACTGCTCGAGGACATTTTGAGTATCTGAGAATGCCTATGGGAATCAAAAATGCCCCGGCGACTTTTCAACGAATGATGGACAACGTACTGACGGCAATGTATGGGACTGAAGCCTTTATTTATCTGGATGACATAATTATACATTCAGAAACGTTAGAAGGTCATGACGCAAAGGTAAAACGATTGTTTGGTCGACTCCGAAGGGCCAATCTCAAACTTCAGCCAGACAAGTGCGATTTTCTTCGCACTGAAGTGGCCTATTTAGGTCATATGGTAGGTCTAGATGGCGTCCGACCGAACCCCGCTAAAATAGAAGCTATCAGGAATTTTCTCACCCCCCAAAAGGTGAGGAATGTTCGTCAGTTCTTGGGGTTATCCGGATATTATCGTAGGTTCATTAAAGATTATGCAAAATTGGTCAAACCTTTGACTGACCTTTTGAAAAAAGACATTCCCTTCGAATGGGGTACTCAACAAATTCGAAGCTTTAAAAAACTTCGCCAGTACCTCACTAGGAGCCCTATATTGCAGTATCCCGATTTTAACAAAACCTTTAAGTTGACAACAGACGCCTCAGATTACGCCGTGGGAGCAGTACTCTCACAAGAAAAAGATAAGGTAGACATTCCTGTGGCCTACTTCTCTAAAATGATGAACGAGAGAGAACAAAAGTATGAAGCAGCCTAAAAGGAATGTCTAGCCGTCCTGTATGCAGTAGAAGATTTTCGACCCTATCTTTATGGAAGAAAATTTGTCTTAGCCTGCGACCACGAGCCTGTACATTGGATGACCTATGTCGAAAATCCAGGAACTAGATTGATAAAATGGCGTCTAAAATTAAGGAATTATCAATACACTTATGATTATAAAAAGGGAAAATTAAATAAGGGAGTGGAAGCCTTATCTGAAAATCCATGCAACCCTAACAAAGACAGCAACCTCGAGGACTCTAGCGATTTCGAATATTCCTCTTGCAAAGAGAATCCACCAGATCACGTAATATCAGTAGATTCGGAAGGATCTTTAAAAGCCACCCCTATAGAAACAAGAGTGGAATCCTTTTCTCGGGTGCTGGCGATACATGACCGATCCAATATAAATAGAGTCCTGCCCATATCTAAGAAGCAGGCACCACCCCCCGAAAATCCACTAAAATTGGGCAGTTCGTCCGAACGAATTACGCGAATTAAGAAAAGAATGCAATCAGAAGGAGCTGCAAAAATTGAGCCAAAATTAACCTCAATTCTAAAACAGCCTTCCACTAGCTCAAGGACTCGATCCACAACGACGAGAAAACCTCCCACCTCCAGAATGAGGGTAAATTCTAACCCTGCTACAGGAAGCATGCCTAAGTCACGTGGGAGATTGCGAATGTCCGAATCTAAGGACCTTGACGACGAATACGTACCCCCAGTCGGTACCAATATACCAGATCCCGATCAAAGCGGAATAGCTACTCGACTTTCTAGACGTCGAAGGGAAGTCCTGCGAAATCAATCCCCCAGTGAGAGTTCTCAATCGTCAGAAGAGCCCAACTCTGATGAGGAAACAGGGGAACAATCTGATACCCTGTTTTCCGGAAATCTTACAGTGTTCTACCGGACTTGCCTCCTCAAAAATTTCCTAGGCCAGGAACCCCACCACCAAAAAGTGCCCCAGCGAGCATTACACCCCAAAATGCTCCTTGGTTTAGCCGGCCCCAGGAACCTTATACCGATGTTTACATCGATGGAGCCTGCAGCTATAATGGCACCGAGGGATCAAGGGCAGGCATTGAAGTCTGGTTCGGACCGAACCACCCCCTGAATGTATCGCGACCTGCAAAAGGGCGCCAAACTAATAACGTACCCGAAATCGAAGCAGCGATTGAGGCTGCAAAGAAAGCCCGAAATTCTGGCATAAAAAGGCTACGTATCAATACTGATACAAAATTTTTAATCCAAAGTGCCCAAGAATGGATACCCCATTGGGAAACTAACGATTGGAAAAATTACAACAAACCGGTACAAAATCGCACCGAGTTTGAAAAACTAAAACAGGCTTTAGAACCACTCGATATTGAATGGAATCATATGCCCAGCCATCAAGGTAACGAAGGAAATGAAGCAGCTGATTTGCTAGCTCGAGAAGATATAGCCAAGGAAATGCCCATATCCAGCCCAGAATCAGAAAATCAAGAGGAAGATAATCTTCCCCGAGAATCCCAGCCAACTATCGTAGACGTACCCTTCTCCATAATTCCTAGTGAGGAATCTGAAGAGGAATCCGAAAACGAGGCTCAAGATGGGGCAAATAAATTTGATAAATCCACCCTAAAAGAAGATCTACAAAAATCATTTTCTAAGTTTGATAGATCAGTTAATAAGCGAGGATTGTATTTTTCAGATCTCGGAACCGAATCAATGTTATGGGACCATGAAGGCATGGACCAAGATCCGCGCCCAATTTGCACCCATGTTTCAGATGGAGAAGGTAATGAAATTCTCCTCGAGGAATTGAAGGCTCGCGATCCATGCGACGAATACGATGATCGCGCATTTTCAGAACGAGTTCAAAATTTTCTCCAAAAATACGAAGAGAATTTAAAACAGCAGACAGAAGATAAATCCGAAATACATCCGAATCTTCCATTAGAAGAAAATTCTGAAGGAAAATCAGAAAATAAATCCGGTGTGGCCCGGAAAGGCACTGTACGTTTTCAAGATACGCCGGAACATTTTCAATCACCTGAGAAGGAAAAATTCCCCCCTCGGAGAACATGGTACCCCACTCCCGTATCCATTTTTCCAAGAGGAGCAATTTCCACACCCAATTCATCAAGTATAACAACTAACAATAAAAATAACGAATCGACATCATATCCTGGCAAACCAAGGAAACTAGATAAGGGTGAAGCCCAAAATGCATCATTCGACACTGGGATAAATGTAACCATACCATATATTGTCCCCCCATATGTAACTGACGCAATAGATCAAAGTAACGAATCTACACAGGCACTGGAGTTGAAGATTTTCTCTTGGAATGTCAATGAAATTAGAGCAATAATAGAAAAGGACCGCTTCAGTTGCATTCTAATGGAGAATCCCGATGTGATCGCTCTACAGGAAACAAAATGTAGTATCCTGAAATTGCCCTCGGAAGCTAAACCGGAGGTATATTTTTCCTACTTCTTGGAAAGTGAGAAAAATCCAGGATACTGTGGAGTAGCTCTACTGTTTAAGATTGAACCTATAAATATTCTATATGGATTAAATGATCCAGAATTGGATAAAGAAGCCCGAGTAATTACAGCAAAATACAATACTCTGTATATAATGATTGTATATGCACCTTACTCGGGAGAGAATTTAAATAAACTGGATAAACGACTCCATTGGAATTTAAAGCTGAGGGAATTAATTGAAAAACTAGATTTAAAAAAGCCGGTCATAATTTGTGGAGATTTGAATGTTGCTCACAAAAAAATAGATCTGGCACAACCAGAATTAAATACTGACATTGCTGGATACTCAATACAAGAGCGTCAGGAATTTACTGAACTATTAGAAGGAGGATATGTGGATTCCTTTAGATTCCTATATCCAAATAAGGCTCATCAATATACCTATTCGCGAACGTCAAACAACTACCGACAAAAGAATGTAGGATGGAGCCTGGATTATTTTCTGATTTCCGAAAGGGCAAAAGAAATAATAAAAGATTGCATAATAAAATCAGAAATTTTCGAAAGCGATCATTGCCCTATTATTCTGTTTGTGTCAACAAGAATAAATGATTTAAAAAGGGATCCAGAAATCCCCCAGTCTTCTGGATTAAATATATTACACGCATGGAAAGAACCGTTAACATATCGACATGACAATTATGCTCACTTTATCTCTGAAGATTGTGAGCCTAGTAATCCCATATGCAAGCTATTAATCGCCACAGAACACATCGATTCTCAGGACATAAAATCCTGCAAACCCAAAAAGGGACAAGTCATGGTCACCCCAAATGGTCGATATAAAACTTACTCCATTGTGGTAAAACGACGATACAACGAAGACGTAAATTGGAAAGATGTAATCCAAGGATTACAAAGTTTACTTCACGTCCTTGAACGAGATGGACAATCCAATTGTCGTATAGCAAATTCAGGAGATTTGCTAGGAAGTATCTCACAAAGTCAAATGTCGGAAATTCTGACAACCCTTGACAAAAATTCCAATCTAACCCTTACACTCAGCCATGGTAAGATAGAAGTTCCCCCCCAACCCCTGAACTGCGACCTCAAATTATAAAAGAGTATCATGGAAGTTTAATAGGAGGACACAAAGGGATTACTAAAACTTACTTGCGGATAAGAGAGCGATATACTTGGCCAGGGCTTTGCGATGACGTAACCGAATATATTCGGCAATGTAGAAGCTGTGTAGAACATAAACTGGTGCGTGCGCGAACCCACGAGCCCATGATTATAACGGACACCCCCGTTGAGCCCTTCGATAAGGTCTCATTAGACTGTAGGAAAATCACCTACCACCCCTAATGGGAATCGCCATATTTTGACTATGCAGAACAACTTCAGTAAATACTGCATAGCCATACCGATTCCAGACCTAAAAACTACCATTATCGCCCATGCTGTGGCTACGAATCTTTTCTCCCAATATGGTGCCCCTAAGTGCATCTTAACGGATAGAAGAGGAAGTTTTATTAGCGAGTTGATGAAACAACTCGAGAGAATTTTCCAAATTAAACAAATAACAACTTCCGGATACAGACCACAAACGAATGGATCTCTCGAAAGAAGCCACATAGTTCTTACCGACTATATTAAACATTATGCGAACAATTATGACGATTGGGATCGACTACTTCCATGTGCGACTGAACGAAATACAGAAAATAGCTGCTAGAAAACTACTGAAGTCTAAGCAGAAATCAAAAATTACATATGACAAAAAGGCTCGTCCCCTAAACACCAAAATAGGAGACCAAGTTTACGTATTGAAAGACGTAAGACAGGGCAAATTTGATAGTCGTGCCCATGGACCTTATACCATCACCGAGTTCACCTTAAATAACAACGTTTGGCTCAAAAGCGAAAGTGGAGAACGAATGTCCAAACACGCAGACAAACTTATAATTGCTCATTTCTAATAGAACCCCCGCCTATGGTCGCGTGAATAAATCATAGGCGTAAGATCCAGCAAAATTAAAATAAAAATTTGCGAAGGGAGCCCTAGAAGACAAGAACTATTCCGGATCTAACAGAATTATTAAATTTTTTTTGTGTTTTTATTAAAATTTTTTTTTCACTTTTATTATTTTTTTTTGTATTCCTTTTTTTGTGTTCATTTAATATATATATATCTTATATTAATCTTAAGAGGAGGAAAAGGGATGAAAACTTAGTTCCTAGATCGGCCAGGAGCTCCTATGGTAGCGTCTTGGTTGGGGTAAGCCCCACCTCTGCCATGGCCACACCCCCTCCCGCGCTGTCTGGCCCTTTCTAGCTCCCTTTGAGCCAAGTAGGCCGCACCACCCGGTTGGCCAATATTTCCTAAAGGCCTGATCCCGATTGCCAACGCTCCCTCCCTGGGATCTATGGGTGCAGCCAGATCTGCACAAAGAGAACCTATATCTCCGCCCACTATAACAAAAAAAAATCAAAATGTCATCCATAAAAAAATTAGAGAAAGGGACGACAAATAAAGTGTCCGTACTCTTTGAAGGCTTCAAGAAGAGTGCTGCATAGAAGACTCTTCTTCATTGCACAAATAGGATGCAGACGAATTTGAGCCCCTGATAAGAAACTGCATACGAAGGATCTTTCACACCACACTAAACATCTAATATGAAACTCAGTAAAAGATCCCTATGCAAATAAGAATGATAAAATCCCCTAGACATAAAAAGCGCCAAACAAATACAGGAAAGATTTCGAACAATTAATTCCAATTTGACAGGTTCGAATAAGGAACAAAATCTTTTTCTTTTTTCTTTACAAAAAAAAATTAATATATCAAAAATTTCAGAAAAACTCCAGAATTAATTCGATTCGAAATCTGTCCCATGTAAGAAATTGCGCTCACTGGACCCTAATTCAATTCCTATTCTGATGAAGTTTGAATTAAAAGGATTCTCTTTTCAGATAATCCCACCAGTCAAAATGGAAATCTGTAATCTCATGATACGATTGAAGGTCCATTCCATCGTTGCATACTCCGCCTATTCCACCATACAAGGCCCAGGGTATAGGATTACCCCTTTTAATGCCAGCACGGGAATATATTACGAACATATGGGAATCATGAGGAGGGCCGCCAGTAATTGGAGGATCACCACATTTTTGGATACTAAGCCGCTAAATCTCTCTCTACAAAACTTAACCCAAAGAATTGAAAAACTACTCAAGCCATGCGAGAGTAATCAGCAGCACCATTGTGTTTGGATGATTAAGGATTTTAATATGGATCCAAAAATCAACAGAGCTAACAAACTGCAAGGCGATTTGGATCGAGAATTTATAGAATTGGAACACTTAACAACATCAAAAATTCAACCCAAATTACGAATATCTATGAGACAGCGCAGAGCAACACCCATGTTAGGCTTCATAGGCGGGATTCTAGGATCTACAACAGGATTACTGAAATATGAGGACGGCCAAGAAATTGATAATAAGATCCAAGAGTTAAACATTGCGCAGGCAAATATTTCGCACCTGGTTGGTCTACAAACACATGTTGTGAAAGCCCAACTCCACGATCTAAATGAAAGGGCTAAGGAAAACGAACAACAAATGCAATCACACCAGGAGCAGTTAAGAGAAATTGCTCTCAGCCTGAACGATGCAAATGATTTTTATTACAAATATAACTACACATATGCTCTAAGCAATGTCCTCAAAATGATAGATGCGGGACTAGATGATTATATCCAAGCAGCGAATAGGTTTATGTCTGTAATTCTAGCAGCCAGAGAAGGAGAATTGCATCCCTCATTATTGACCTGTTAGAAGAAAAGATGCATACCCTGTGAAACGAGCTTTAGGCAGAA
>CAJFCO010017614.1:30089-43660 GCA_904066015.1 Synergus gifuensis | reverse complement strand
ATAATTTTTATATTATTATTTTTATATTATATTTATATTATTTTTATATTATTATTTTTTATATTATTTTATAAACAATTTTTTTTTGCTATTGGATTTTCAGCTTGAGGTTATGTATTGGGGACACACATTTAAATAAATATTTTTTTTTAATTTTTATTTAGTTTCGTACATTCCAGAAAAGGTACAAAAGTCAAAAGGATTTAAGATTTAATATCTAAGTACAAAAATCGAAACAGTAGAAAAATTAGTATCTAAAAAGGTATAAAAATCAGAAGAGTTTAAAAATTAATATTTAGGTACGAAAATCGAAAGAGTAGAAAAATTAGTATCTAAAAAGGTACAAAAATCAGAAGAGTTTAAAAATTAATATCTAGGTACGAAAATCGAAAGAGTAGAAAAATTAGTATCTGAAAAGGTACAAAAATCAGAAGAATTTAAAAAAAAATTAATATAAGAAATATAACGAATTAGAAATACAAAATTAGTATTAAAGAAATATAAGGAATTAATTTCCTTAGAAATACAAAATTAACATAAAAAGGAAATAAGGGATTAATTTCCTTCAAAAAAACCTTCATCATCACTTTCTTCAAAATTAAAATTCAGGTCTTCTTCTAAATTAATTTGGTGGTTAGATGGCTGAAGGTATAGTGGGTGAATAGGGACCTGCTCAGGTTGGGCCATCACCCTACCATATCCGTCCAGTCTCAGCCTCAATGCCAAAAATATGACCACGTGGGGGATTATTGCTACGTTAATATAGTCCCAAATGAGGCCCAACCCATTGGGATGATTTAGGGCCAAACCAAAATTAGTGGCAGGTTGCATGCAGAGCAAGATTTAATTAGTGACACATCAAAGGACAATGTCAAGTGGATGAAGTAAGGCTTCCATTCAGGGTGGTCTTGCAGTCCCTGAATTTTGAAGCAACAGGAGCACATCCAATGCCACGTCCTTCTGTGTCGTTCGCATATATCAATTCCTGAACGTGGTATATCTCTGAAGGATTGGCCGAGATTAACCAAAGGTTACGCTGTATAAAGAAGGGACCTGATATTATTCTGATATTATATATGTTAGAAATAATTTAAAAGGGAAGGAATTTTAATCCCCCTTTTTTTTGTATAATTATGTTTAATGTGTTTGTTTTAAAAAAATTTCTTTTCCTTACTTGTAGGATCGCGTCCTCCAGGAGGCCATTATTTTCACGAAAATTCCTGATTACTGCGTGATTATTTATTTGTTGATTTTGGTCTTGTAGAGAAACTACTTCCGGATTTTCTCGGTTAGTGTACTTTCTTATCCGTGTAAATATTTCGTTTAACTTTACTCTATTTGTCCACCAAACTACGGCACTTAGTATCATCACAACAATTTCGAGGAACATGGTTGCTTCTCGAGTTCTTTTTTCTTTATAACTGAATCCTAGTTTGAAAGTCAGTGTTCAACAAGTGGGGGTAAGGATTTTCTTTAAGATCCTCCCTTTTCTTTTTATTATTGGTCCCTTTCTCCTGTTCTTGTCTCTCCACCAATCACAACCAGGGATGGTGCATACCATACCAATATTTTAATGTTTCTAATTTTGATAATTATTTGATTGTAATATCTTAATTAGTTTTGTAATTATTTATTATATATATATTTTATCTTTTAATGATTTTGTGTTTTGAGGGTTATATTTGTAGTAACGGAAATAGAGGTTATATTTTCCTGTTATCTAGTGTTTTTATTTGTCGTGAAATTTGAATTCCCTTTTTGAGTAAGGGTACCCTTACTAAGGGTACCCATTCTTCTCTCACATGTGAGAGAAGAATGAGTGAGAGGATTTATAATTTAAACGATTAAATGAATTCAAAGAATCAAAGAAAAGATTTTGCAATTTGTTTGTATAAATTATAGAGTATTATGTACCGTTAGGAGAAAAGAATAGTTTATAGGGAAATCATAAATTAGAGCAGTTGAGAAAATGTTTAAACTAAAGAATCAGATATCAAAGTAGATAGTCGCCCTGAAAGTGTCGCGAGTAGAATTTGGCGCCGCTCAGGGACGATCATAAATTGCTTCCTGCGGGAAAACGATTAGATCATCTTTTGGCAACACGTGTGGTATCAGAGCGAGGTGTGATTGGCCAACGGGCAATTAAATTAATTAAAGTAGGGATGCGCAAATGATCCAGGAGATGCGCGAGGACCTCAGCAAGAACTCACTTTGAGGTCCGAGATTTAGCAGATTTCGATCGACTTCTTTACGGCGAAGCTCTATACTGCCATTCGTCATTGCGAATTAAATTCTCTTTGTTCGACTTTTAATATTTTCTCCGTTATCCGACTTAGAATATTTCTGTTACGTACGAAAATGTTAATTAAATTTCTTAAATTTATTTTATGTCGGGTTTTCTGTTTTCAAAAATTTAAATAATTTTTCCTACGGGGGAGGCCTTCACAAACTGCCAAACGCAAATGGGTTTGTTTATTTTTATATGGGATATATTATATATATTTTTATAATATAAAAATATTTATAAAATATAAATATTTTTATATTTATCCCTTACTCTCGGACTGAGAGTTGTTGTCCCTTTCGTTCACGAATTTTAATTACAAGAAAATTAGGAAACTGGTGAATTCAAGAAAAACTAGAGAGTTGGAAGAGAAACATTTATTTTAATTCAAAGTAAAATAGGTTTGATACATCTTACCCTTCTGTTGGTAATCCTTAATTTTAACAATCCTTAATTTCCTACCAAGAGGAACGGTGAGGTTCTAAGGGGAATCTTCACCCTTAGGCACGCGCCCTTCCTATTGGGCTGTAATTTTTATGTGCGTTACGACACTTACTTTTACGCAACTCATATCTTTTTCGCGAACTCACACTGTGACACTCGCGCACCTGTCAATTCGAATTTCTGTCATCAAGAATAGAGCATTTTGTCTATTTCTCACTGAAAGAATTTCGTATCGTTATGTCAAAATCCCCTTATCTTTTTGAGATTCAGTAAGTGGATTTTGAGTTCAATAATTTATCACCTGGAATTCTATACAGATTATACCCTATACTCTTCTAAGGCCTTCTCTCTGTTATCGAAATTTTTCCGATTAACAAGGTACTATTGGACTCACATATCCCAGTATAAGTTGCACTGCCATAGAATCTTACCGAATACCGGACGGGCAAAGGTCTGAGTAGTTCTGGGCAGCCCCGGTTTGCTCGACTTAAGATTTCAAAAGAGGAGTACTTCTGGTCGGTACCAAGTTGCTCAAGTATCTGCGAAAATGTTTTAGGAACGTCTTGGCTCGTCGGTTTGAGGTGGGATTAATTAGGAAGGGGTTTTTGCTAGGTGGACAGTTTTATGGAAAAATAGGAATCGTGCCTCGTGACTTTTTTGCTAATGTTGTGAAATTGACATGAGAAACTTTGTGGCGTGATCGCAGCCATATGAGACAGGAACACTGTCATCATTTCTGATCACTTTCAAATGTTTCTTTATTTTAATTTTGTTGTATTTTAATTTTAGGAAATAATAATTTATTGATAGAGTCTCTTTAGACTTTCTGATATTATTTTGAGTTTTTCCAATTTTCAGATCGTAGAGTTTCAATTAGATTATTCCAATATTTATTAATCTACGCCTTAGTCATATGTAATTTATTTTATTTCACTAATATATATAAATATGCATCTAAATATATATTAGTGAGCCCTTTAATAAATCCTATCAAAGCACGTGGCGTTTGTTTTGATGTTAGATGACACGTGCGTCTCTTGATAGTGTAAGACTCTGCACGAAGGTAGAATGATGACAAGGGGGTGAGTGGTGAGGAAGCGGGTCATATGAAGACACTATGGTCGTCGAGCCGTGGGTCCCATGCCCATAAGATAGATAGAGAGTAGATTCGATTACAGCGGCGAACTAAGGGAGAGAGAGAATGCTCGCTTGCCACGGTGTACGCGCGTTGCATTCACGCACACATACATATTACAGGCACTCATATATTCTATATTATAATTTTAAATTACAAGGAGTTTTATACAATTAAAATTCTGAAAAATATGAAAATTCGTAGAATAAAGTATATATATATACTTAAATGTTGATATTTCGTTCATTTACAATTTAAAATTAATCCGTAGTGAAACTTCGTTCATTTGAGTGTTTCACTGTCCGCTTTGAAGCATCTTGAGAGACTCTATAATGCTTCGTTAGCAAAGTAGAGCTCTCAAATTGCTCATCACGACTTGCATGTATTGTTACTATGCAGGTATGATCGTAACAATTTCTTGATTGGAAAGATTTAATATTAATATAATCAATTATAAATTGATAATTAGTTTTAACTTTAAATTCCGTATTGTTTTTTGTTTAATTACTCGATCTCTAAATTATAATAATTTAATTTAGTTACAAAATCCCGGATTCGATGGAGAAATACATCAATATCGAAACTTCGGCGAGGAGAGTTCCGCCTCTTGACGGCGGTGAATGCAGCTTAAGTTAAAGACTAAAGAATCCGTCTATTTAACCTTTTTTTAATATTCTAATCATAGTCACAGACATATTTCCGTGGCGACATCTAGCGGCGTCTTTTCATATTAAACCTTCAAATTTTACCGATCGCATATTGCAAGGGCCGGCCTTATGGATATTATGCAGGATATCATGGACACAATATTTCAGAAATATTGCCAGCAATATTTCTACCATTGCTAGAAATGTGGTTTCAATATGGAAGAAATATGCGGTGTTACTAGGGTTATTATTTTTTCTCTGTTCTGCGATTTGAACACAGCCATAGTCGGTAAAAATGAAATTTGATGATCATCAGTTTTCGTTTTTCTCCGCTAGATGTCAACGCTTGATCGAAAAGTGACGAAATAGGCACACTTACTCACTTAGTTATATTGTTAGGGATGTCAGACTAATAACACGTTTTTGATAATCAAGCCAATAACTTTTTTTTTTGTTTTGTTTAGAATCATCTTTTGTTCAAATTTTTTCTCAATTTATTCGAACAACGTGTGAGAATTGAGAAAATCGTGCCAACAAACTTGATGTACATAGTAAATAGATATTTTTCGTTATTTTAGTGCGGATTTCTTGAATGACAGAATTGTCTGACAGTGTCTGTGTCTGACAGTGAACTAGTGAAGCAGTGAAGGCAATTTGATCTATTGGGAAGTGAAATTTGCGTGAATGAGATTGAAAATTGACAGCACGAGGTCGAGGAAGTAGGATGGTTAATCAGCTGGCGAAAGGGTGAAAGAGAAGGGCGAATCAGGATCGGACATAAAATGATTCTTGCCCCGGGATGAGGAAGTATCTAAAGAGTTGATGAAAAATAAAGTCTCGTAAGTTTTGCACTACTCAGAAATATTTATTTTCACATTAATTATTATTTCTTTTATAACAACAAAATATTATAAAAAATTATATATAAAATTATATAAAATATTATATATAATTATATATAAAATATATTAAAATATATTATATATTAAAATTATACAAAAAATTTTAATTCATTCTGAAAAATGAAAAAAAAATTTTTAATTAAAAAAATTTGACTTTTTCCTAAAGTCTCAAATTAGAATAACGGCAAATATTTACTGACTATTAATATCAGCAATGTCTAGATAATCGAGTATTATAAAAAACATTACCTGCGTATAATGTAAAAATGGAAAATGGTAAAATCTACGAAAGTTCTTATTCGATTATCCCCGAAATGCTGAATTTAAAATTGCTTATTGGGAGGGTTAAAAATAAATAAATTTTTAAGCCTAACGATCAGGAATAGAATTTTTTTAAATATCGTGAAAATAATTCAAAAAGATAAAAAAATAACCATAAAGGCGTAATCAAAAGTATTTAGGATCACAAATGTCGGATTCCCTGTGTTAAATTTTACGCAAAACTATGAGGTAAACGTATATGACAAAAAAATCCAAATCAGTGGAATCGAGCTTTAATCTGGACAAATGAAAGCATTGCAATTATATTGAATAATATAAAACAATAATAATGATTAATAAACACTATAAACAGTGGAATTTTCAATTTTTCCAAACTTGAATTACGAGGATTACAAGTAGGGATTTGGCGTTTGCGTGATTCGCTCCTGTTATGGTTTGTGGGGGGTAGGGTGGGGGAAACACCGAGTTTGTTTATCGCCCTGGCAAGTGGTGGTCGTCACCGTCAGTCGTCAGTGCCGTGCTACACTTCGGCTGTAGTGGGTCGGATCGTCGGGTATTCGTTATTTGTACGAAATTCTGTTTTTGTCTGCAATTCGGTGTGCGGTTACTGCAGTTTAATGTCGTGCACACATGTGTGATTCAATTTAATAATAATCAATTAAAGTCAAAAAATCTGCGTGAGGACGAAAACCATGTTGTGGAAAACTGCGAAAAGATAGTTTGTTCGTTTGTCGTGTTTCCACGAGGAAATTTGTGTTCGTTATATTTTCGATTGTGTACGAGGGAAATTCAACCGGCCGCTATTAATTGTCCCTATGCTTACTCTTACATATGGTATGTTGACATCTTAAATTTACGAAATCCATATATTGTATTTTGTAAAAATTGCTCCAAAATGGGGAACTGGTTCAAATTCAACTAACCGTTAGCCTATTGTTTAAAAGGGAATTACATTAGGTCAAAAAGATAATTTAAGCCAATTTTATATTAATTCGTTTTTAGCTTATATTGCATTTATGATTTTGAGTTTTATTTCGTTTTCTTAAACTTGTCTTAGTTTAAAGGTTAGACTCATTTTTTGTTTTCATAGTTCAACAGAGCTATCAATTTGTTTTTTTTTTGGAGTATTTTTTTTAAACTCGT
Organism: Synergus gifuensis; assembly: GCA_904066015.1. Taxonomy (NCBI): domain Eukaryota; kingdom Metazoa; phylum Arthropoda; class Insecta; order Hymenoptera; family Cynipidae; genus Synergus; species Synergus gifuensis. The sequence goes on along the minus strand of CAJFCO010017614.1, from coordinate 36,823 downwards.
GTAAAAATGTTTACAAATAGCTAATTAGTTTAAATCATGAGGGGAAATAAATTCTGACTCATCAAAATAAATAAAGGTTCTTGACTTCGGGTGTCAACGTTCGAAAAATTATTTTTTGTGTATATATTATATTATATCGGAGTGATGTAGGTTAATTCCTTCCTTCAGGTCAGAAATTTGTTTAGGGTTTGTTTTGATTACTGGTGTGACCTCTTATTTTGAATTTAGTTTTTTTATCGCGAATTCGGGTCTTTTCTCATAGTTTCTTAAATTCTAAGAACTACACCCAGAAAAAAGTTTCTTTGAATCAAATAAACATTTCTTTAGCCTTATATGAAAGAAATGTTTATTTGATTCCAAGAAACTTTTTTCTGGGTGTACATACTAAACCCTATTTTAGCAGGAATAGGGGTATAAACGATTTTTCAGAGGGTCTGACTTTTTCGAAAATAAGAAGAGATCTTTTTTTATGAAGTTGCGTGTCTCGAATCACGAGTTTCGTATTTTCGGAAGGAATCGTTGAAACCGTTCGTAACTTTTTACTTTTGCTGAATAAACGTTACACATGCACACCCACACATCTTTATACTCTCAGCTGACTCGACCGGTCCAGCAAAACTCGCGATCAGCGACTTTCACCTTCTCGCTCTCCACGAAATCCTGAAAAAGAAATCCGTTAGAATGATCTTTCTATACGTATACATATCCTTAACGAGATTTTATCGTCTGCTATAAATAATTAAAAAATTTTGCTTCATTTTCTCACACTTTTAGAGTGAAAAAACTTACAATTATTTTTTTTTTTATTGAAAAATAATACAAGCGCTTCTAATATCTGGTTTGTTTATTATAATCAACTTGTTGAAGTTTCATTGCTCCGAAACAAATTTCTTTCGCTTTAGATAGCTTTTGTATTTAAATGGCTCGATTTTAAAGATTGTGTAACTTTGAAGACTTGAATGAAACGAATAGAACAGGAATTAATTTTAGATTGTCCTAAATCTCTAATCCTAATTTAGTATTTCGTAGATGTCTGTTTGTGTAATTTGATTACATTATACTTGGCTGTTAAAAACAAGTTTATCTGCTTTTTTTAGTCATAGGGACGTTTTTAGAAGCAATTTCATAAATTGAATTTGTTCCTCGAGTTTATTGTAACTTTGAAAAAGAGATTTCTTGATGTGCCTGGCACTTTTTGTGTTTTAAACTATAGACAGTGTTAAAACATTAGTTTATTTGCATTAATAATAATTTTTTATGGAAGAATATGAAAGACATTTATAATGTCTATGGTTATTTTTAGTTGAAATAACATTTCTGGATAAAATATAATTGGGAAAAAATATTTCGTTCATTTGAACGTTCAAAAATTTTGTACATTGATTGTTTAGAAGAAGTTGTTTTAAGAATGTATTTTTTATTAAGTAAATTTTTTCTTACTGTTTCAAGAAAGATTGAAATTTTTTTTCACTGTATTCAGTTTTAAAAAACAAAATAAATCAGAGTGGCCACATGTTAGGGAAATGTTAGGGAAAATAGAAAATTGACATTTATGCTAACTATGTTATTTTTGTCGTATTGCAAATATAGATTTTATAGTTTATTTAACAGATTTTAGAAACTTTCCGAGGATTTCGAAGGATTATAAGGAATTTTCAGTCATTCTTTAAAATTCTTTGGCTTTCTAATGATTTCAAGAGATTTGTATAAGATTTAAAAGATTTAGTAGAATTTTAAAGGACTTTATGAAATTTTAAGAGATTTTTAAGGAAGTTTAGGGAATTCAAAGAAGGTTAAGCAATTTTAAAGGATTTTAAAAAGCTTGCAAGACTTTTAAGAAATTTTAATTTTTTAAAAGTAATTTTAAGGGATTTTAAAGTTCCTCATGGAATTTTAAAGGATTTTATGAGATTTTTATGATTTTTAAAAGATTTTGTGGAATTTTACAAGATTTAAAGAGATTTTAACGTGTATTTTAAAGGATTTAAAAGTTTTTCATCGAATAATAAAGGATTTTAAGAAACCTGGAAGAGTTATAAGAAATTTTAAGGAATTATAAATATTCTCCTGGAATTTTAAAGGATTTTAAAAGGCTTGTAAGAATTTTAACGAATTTTGTTTTTTATTTAATTTAAGGGATTTGATTGAAATTTTAAAGAATCTCACAAAAATCTTGATTTATAAGAGATTTTGTAGAATGTTATGGAATTTCAGAAGGATTTTCAAAAATTTTAATATGCTTGTAAAAATGTAAAGAAATTTTGACATTTTTAAAATGATTTTAAAGAATTTAAGTATTCCTTGTGGTATTAAAACAAATTTTATGATGTTGTTTCCAAAAATTTTTATTTAATGTATTTTATAGAATCTCAAATTTCCTTATTGAATTTCATAACGATTTCACGAAAGTTTTTACGATTTGTAAAAGATTTTGTGAAATTGTAAAGAATTTCATGTTATTTCATTTCATTTTTTTTAACTTCTTTTCAAGTTTGATACTTTTTAAATAGATTTATTCTAAATTGATACATATTATATATTTTTAAAAATTGAAGCATCTTAAATTTGATATTCACCAAATTAATAATTCTAAAATCCATTCTTTTGGTCTTATTATTCTTTGAAAAATTCGGCTCGGTCCAAATTTTATCTCGAAGTTGAATCTTATTCATTCTTTATTCTAGAGAAACCTTGATATTATTGAAATATGCTTTTTTCTATGGAAGCTTTTTTCTAAAGGTCCAGAAATTGCCGTAATTACCCTTATTTACAATAGGGTTCTGACGAGGCTTTAATCGACATTTCTATTGTCAATAAAAATATTTTAATATTATTGGACATTTATGGGGCAACGATACGGTATAGCATGTCTCATTAATATCAATTTGTTGATACTGAAATTGGGCATTGAAGAGTTATTTACGTTGAAACCAAATATCGGGTAAAAATAGGGAAATCCCAACATTTTTCACACTTTATTATTTATGAAAAAATAGGTTATATTTATACATTGGAAAATTTAATAATTTGTGTATTGTTGACAAACACTGAAAAATATATTTCTAGGAATTTTAAACAGGTTTTCATGAAAATTATTATTAAACTACATTTCATGATTATATTATTTTCATAATTTTTAATAACTAGAGATTTAATGAGATTGTACAAAATTACAACAGTTTTTAGTAATTTCAATAAATTTCAAGAGGTTTAACAAATTTTAAAGTAAAACATTTTTTATTGACAAATTACTTCAGAATTTTGAAACTTTTTTGAATGTTTTGAAATTCCTTAAAATCACTTGAAATCTTTAGAAATCCTTTGGCATGTTTTAATTACACTAAAATCTCTTGAAAATCTCTCCAAATCAATTTAAACTTTATACAAAACCACTTAGAATCTCCTAAAATCTTTTAGAAAATCTTTATATCCTTGAAATGTTGAAAAATATTTTAAAATCCTTTTAAATCCCCTAGAATCACTTGAAATTTCTTAAAACCGTCTTAAATTCCTTAAAATCACTTGAAATCTCTTAAAAGTCACTAAAATCTCAGAAAGTACTTTACGATATCTTATAATTTTTTAAATCTTGTTAAAGCTTGGAAAATCCTTACATTCTTTGGAAATCCTTTTAAACTTCCTAGAATCACTTAAAATTTCTTGAAATTTCCTTAAATTCCTTAAAATCACTTGAAATCTTTTAAAAATCCTTTAAAATTCTTTTATATCCAGGGTGGCCACATGTCAGGGAAATCAGGCAAATGTGAGGGAAATGCGAGTAGTTGTCAGGGAAAATAGAAATTGACATGTATGTTAACTATGTTATTTTTGTCATATTACATATATAACTTTTACAATTTATTTAACAAATTTTAGAAACTATCCAAAGATTTCAAAGGATTATAAATAATTTCAAGGTATTCTCTGAGATTCTCTAGGTTTCTAATGATTTCAAGACATTTTCAATAATTTTAAAGGATTTTAAGAGGTTTTTAGGAATTTTAAGTGATGACAAGAGATTTGTATAATATTTAAAAGATTTAGATGAATTTTAAAAGGACTTCATGAAATTTTAAGAGATTTTTAAGGAAGTTTAGGGAATTCAAAGAATTTCAAGGAATTTTAAAGTTCCTTGAGAAATTTTAAAGGATCTCGAGATTTTTATAATTTTCTAAACATTTTGTAGAATTTTAGGGAATTTTGAAAAGTTTTCAAATATTATAAAGGTTTTTTACATATTTTGAAGGAATTATAAAGGAATTATAAAGGAATTTAAGAAACTTGTAAGAATTTTAAGAGATTTTAATGAATTATGAAAATTCTCGTGGAATTTAAAAGGATTTTAAAACGTATGCAAGAATTTAAAGAAATTTAAATTATTTTAAAGTGATTTTAAAGAATTTAAATTTTCCTCATTGAATTTTAAAGGATTTCACAAAATTGTTATGATTTATAAAAGATTTTGTTGAAGTTTAACGAATTTCAAGAGACTTTTAAGAATTTTAAGAAATCTTTACGTATTTTAAGGGATTTTAAAGTTTTTTATGGAATTCTAAAGGAATTTAAGAAACTTGTAAAAATTGTAAGTAATTTTGACATTTTAAAAATGATTTTAAGGAATTTTAATAGTCCTCATAGAATTTTAAAAAATTTCAAATCATTTTTGATTTTTAAAAGATTTTGTTAGATTTTTTATTTCAAGAGTTTTTTTTTAGAGATTTTAATGCACTTTAGGGAATTTTAAAGAATTTCACGAGATTTTTATAATTTGTAAACGATTTTGTAAAATAATTGTAAAGGATTTCATGGAATTTTAAATAACGTAGTGGAATATTAAGATATTTAAAGATGTTTTTAAGAATTTCAAAATATTTCAGCGAATTTTAAGGAATTTCAATAGGTTTCCAATAATTTAAAGAAATTTTTGTGCATTTTAAGAGATTTTTTGGAATTTTATTATAAAAGATTTAAAAGTTTTTTTTGGAATTTAAAGTATTTCAAAGGATTTTGAGGAATTATAAAAATATTCGTGAAAATTGATGTGATCTTATGAAATATTAACAAATTTGAAGGAATTTCAATGAATTTTAAGAGATCTTTTCAAAACTTGTTATAAATTCGAGGGATTTTTACGAATGTTAAATGTTGTGAAGTGATTTTAAATTTCAAAAGATTTAAAGTGATATTATGCGAAATTTTTGAAAAATTTCAATAGTATCATTATTGAAAATTTATACGTATTTTTGATACTTTTCTGTCAGGGAAATTTGTCTGAAAGTCAGGGAAATGTCAGGAAAATTGAAAAATTGAATCTTGTGGCCACCATGATATTTAAAATCCCTTCACATAATTAAAAAAAAATTTTAATACTCTAAAATTTTGTAACTTCCGTGAACTATTGTAAAATTCTAAACAAATTTCTTAAAATCATTTATTGCTTCTATATAATTAATACCTCTTTTTTATAATACGATTTTTGTTTTCAGAAAATTAAATAGTTTAATAATACAATATTTTTTGAATCCTGATGGGGTATTGACCAGCTTTTCCTAGGTCGGGTATTTACTAGGACATTTGACATTTTTTGGGTAAACTAACAAGGCCCTGATCAGTTTTCCTTAAGTAGAACAATATTTTGTCAAAGCGTTACAAGCCTTGTGTAAGCCTTGCCAGTTAACCTGATTAGGGCCACATCAGAAGTATGGAAAACTGATCAGGACCCTGTCAGAACCCCATAAAAATTTCTGTACGGGAGTGTTTAGAGTGGCGATCGCCAGTTTTCATAAGAAACTCGGTCGTTGAGTCGTTGTCGAAACGATTCGTTTTGCATCGTCGAATCGACCATTCACTTTGCTCCAATCGCAGTCTCTTATTCGTTGAATTTTTTAAGTTTTATATTCCGTACATGCTGATCGCTGTTGTGAGTTATTGGTACGCACACGTGTTACGAGTGCATTTATTTACGCATTCAACGAGAAGGATATTAATTCGAGTACTGGATTGTCGTTTATGTATGGTAAAATAAGAGATTGCGACTATGTAACTGTATGAACCTGTTTATTTATCCATGACAGCGTTGCTTCGTAAATGTCAACTGCAGGTACCATTTTTTCATTTAACTCAAGGTTTTCCTTGGTCCACTTTTCTCTCAATGTTTACAAACTTTTGATTCAAACAAAAAAAGGATATTCTCTGTACCAAAAGTTTTAAACATTCAAATGAACGAAATATTTCTTCCTAATTCTATTTTATCCAAAAATGTTATTTCAACTAAAAATAACCATAATTTTATTGCTGATAATAAGACTTCTAAATGTTAAACTAGCTGTGAAGTTGAATCAACTTTTGTGCTCATTCAATGAGCACTTTGCTTCCTGTAAGCAAATATGATTTGCTTCCTCATAGAGGAAGCATTAAGTATTCTTTACATCAGCATTAAATTTTGATTATTTGAGAAGTTATATTCGAAAAATTCATTTTCGAAAATTACAATAAAGCACAACTTTCTTATTTTTCAATGAAATGCATTAATCTTATAGGTCAATCGATTCGTCTCGACGGAAGGAACCTTTATTTTCCTTACGTCAGCTTCGAATTTTGAATATTAGAGAAATTATAGTTGAAAAACAAATTCTTCAAAATTAAATAGAACCATAACTTTATTATTTTTCAATGAAATGAAATAATATTGTAGACCAATCGATTCGTCTCAATGCAAGGAACATTTATTTTCC
>CAJFCO010017614.1:13282-24685 GCA_904066015.1 Synergus gifuensis | reverse complement strand
TGAAATTTATTCTGATTTTCAGAAATTTTAAGAGATTTTACCAGTTATTGGGGTTTTATGAAACCTAAAGAAATTTAAAGAATCTAAAAATCTAATAAAGAGTTTTCATTGGATTTTCAGGTAATTAAAAGTATTTAACGAGATTTCATGGGGTTTTAAATAATTTTAAAGGATTTAACGATATTTTGTGTAATTTTAAGAGATTTTAGAAACTTTAAAGCTGTTTCAAGGATTTTCACGAAGTTTCATTGGATTTTCGGATATTTGAAAAGATATATTAAATAGTTTTGAGGACTTTTAAGAGATTCAAGGAATTTTACGATATTTTATTTGATTTTTAGCAATTTTAAGAGATCATGGGATTTTGAGAAATCTTAAAAGATTTAATGATAGATATGTTGTGGAATTTTAAGTGATTTTAAAAACTTTTAAGGTATTTGAAGGAATTTCACAAAATTTGATTGGATTTTTAGATATTTTGAGGGTTTTAATGGGATTTAATGGGACTTTTAATAATTTTAAGGAATTTAAAGGGATTTTACAAATTTATTGAGATTCCCGAAATTAGACTAGGAATTACAAATTTTTATATTTCAAAAATTAAAATCTCTGAATTATTTTGCATACTTTTGAAATCCCTTAATTTTTCCAATCCTACATTTTTTTGGGAAAAATTATGAGATTTTAAAGGATTATAAAGTAATTTTAAGGAATTTGACTATATATTTTGTGGAATCTTAAGTCATTTGAGAAACTCTTAGACATTTTACAAAATTGCATGGAATTTTAAGTAATTTTCAAAGATTTAAAAATTTTTCTTAAGATATTGTTATTTTAATGACTTAAGAGATTGCAAGGGGTTTACGAAATTTCATTGGATTTTCAAGAATTTTAAGGGATTTAAAGTAATTTTATGGGATTTGATGATATTTTAGGAGATTCTAAGTAATTTTAAGCAACTTTAAGATATTTTATGAGATATTAAGTAATCTGAAGAACATTTACTGCCAGAAATTTTAAAGGATTTGAGGAGATTATATTCGATTTTCAAGAATTTTAAAGAATTTAACGAAATTTTATGGAATTTTGCCTAATTTTGAGAGATATAATGAGACTCTATGAGATTTTGAGTAATTTTAAGGAATTTCACCAGATTTTGATGGACGTTAAAGGGATTTTAAGATATTGTATGAGAATTTTACGAGATTTCATGGGATTGTCAGGAATTTTAAGGGATTTCATTAAATTTCATAGAATTTTAAATAACTTTAAGGGATTTGTCCATATTTTATGGAATTTTAAGTAATTCTAAGAGATTTTACTATGTTTTATGGGATATTAACTAATTTTCAAGACATTAAATGAATCCAATAAAATTTATAAAATTTCAGTGGATTTTCAGAAATGTTAAGGGCATGTGTTACTTACCCGATCCCTACCTTACCGACATTTTTTTCTCTGTAACGCTACGTCTACATTTATAAAGATATCAAATTGAAAATTTATAAAATTAAAGAAAATATGCTAATGTATGTTTATCTGGTCTTAAATTTTTGTAAAAATAAAAAAAAATTTTTTTTTTATAAATGTCAATATTTAGGACCAGATAAACGTACCTTAATGCTTTGGCTTCAATTATAAAAATTTTCAATTTTGTGTAAATAAATGTAGACATAGCGTTGCAGAGAAAAAAATGTCGGTAAGTTAGGGATCGGGTAAGTAATACATGCCCTTAAGTAATTTTAAGAAATATCAAGTGAATGTACGGAATTTAAAGGAATTTCACCAAATTTTGAAGGATAATAAAGTCTTTTTAAGGAATTTTATGAAACTTGTGGAAATTCCTGAAATTAGTTAAAAAATTACAAGATTTTATATTACAAGAATTAAAACTTCTCAATTATTTTTTCTACAGGAAAAAGGTGTACAAAAACGAGAAATTAATCGCGCGCAAAGCGCGCGAATAATTTCTAGTGAATAAATTATAGAAAATATCTACACTCATCATTGTGAAAATAAAAAGAGGCGTTGTCTTTGAAACTAAAAGTGACCGATCGTTTACAAATACCCAGGATATTGGAACAAGTGAATTGGCAAAGCGTCGGTTAAACTTGCGATACATTCTACGATCAGCTTCAGATTGATGGGATGTGTGCCTGGGAGACTCTTATCACCATCAGAGCAAAGGCAGGATTGTCGAAATAGAATATATCGTTTATGGAAATAAAAGGTCTTACTGAATTTTTCATGAAACTAAACGTCTTCGCTTTTTCAACCGCGTCCAGGAGAATTTTTTTAGGATTTCAGAAAGTACGAATGTCAACTGCAACAACAATCTGCAATTTATAAAAATAAACCGCCGAAAATAATTTCAAGAAACGTAAAAAATTGGTGGATTTTTAATCTCAAACGCTTTTTACTTGAAATTCTATAATTTTTAAATGACTTTAAAATGTTGAGCCTTCATAAACCTAGGTTTTAAGATTTCAATTATAGATAAATGTTATTCATTATTAAATTAATTTAATCTTTGAATTCTAAATTACATATTGAAATTTTATCTATAAAAAATACGATTTAACATCCGGGCTTTATTATTTTTTTTTATTTTTTTTTTTTTGGGAACTATATAAGTCACAAAACAGTTGAGATATTTGTAAAATTGCACCTCGCGTAGAAGAAAATCTACTTAATCGGAATTGAGCAACGAAGACTTTCACTGTTAATTTCTTGATATTCGTGTTTCACCGTGAAAACCTACAAATGGTGGAAGTCGTAGACTAAAAGATTCGAGAGACTTCCAAGCATCATATTATAACCCATTATAGTTTATTTAATGTATTTCGAGAAAATTCCGCTTCCGCATAAATTTATCTTGTAATTTTGGGGGCACCTAATTTCCTTGATTTAAATTTATTAAAAAAAAAATAGTGAAGAAGTCTTTATTAATTTGCATAAAGCTCGACAGTCAAATTAACATTTTGCGGACGAAAAACTTTAGCTTTCGAATTTCAGAGAGGTTTAAACAACTTTTTTGTTATATTTTCGTGAAGTGTGTGTTATGCCTTATTTCTTTTATTTATTACATGAGATTATTAAAAACTTGATGTAGAGCTGGGAGTTGATGCGGATACTTGTTTTTTGTTGCGTAATTATCTGGTTATGAATCGATGTGACTAAGGTCTCGGTGCATCCATCTGCCGAGTTATTTAACAAAAATAAATGTACGCATAATGGAATCTTTCGGATGAAACCAATTAGGCTTGTCCTTGAGTCTTACATTAGACGCTCAAGACAGTAATTTTTTTCTCTGTGAAAGACACTCCGTTATAAGCTAGATATTAAATATCTATCGTTTAAAAAATATTTTATTCTTTTACTCCTTTATTTTGTGGTCTCCCTTCCCTTAATTCTCTTTTACTTATCTCATTTGATAACTTGCTTGATAACTGATTCATTAGTGAAGTAGGTGTTTTAGATACGATCGATAAATGCCACTAATTAAAATTCATGTAAATATATATTTTATTCTCGATTTTCAGATAAAAACTCCAGAAGTTTAGGTTTTAGGGTGTAACGGGTTTTTAAGCCGACGGCATAAAAATTATTGAACTGAGTATCAAAATAATTTTAAATTAATTCTTAGACGCAAGAGTAGGATAGATTTTTTGTCAGTTGGCGAATTAAAAGAATGTCAGGTATAAATCAAGGTAACTCAAAATTATCTATTTCACACATTAAAATAAATTTCTATCAAAAATACAAGCGCAAACAAAAAATATAAAATAAAAACTTATCACGTTTTGCGAAGCCAATGTTGACGAATTAGAAAGTGACGAGCCAGTTGATTTCGTGTTATTTCCTCAGACAAAGTTTGGTCGTTATTATTCATATATTGGAAGCCTTCCGGAAAATGATCATCAACGCTATGTACCAAAAGTTTTGAACGTTCGAATGAACGAAATATTTTTTCCTAATTCTATTTTATTCAGAAATGTTATTTCAATTAAAAATAACCATAGGCATTATAAATGGATTCCATATTCTTCCATAAAAAATTATTGTTAGTGCAAATGAATATAGAAATTGACATTTACGTTAACTATGTTATTTTTGTCGTATTACATATAGATATAACTTTTATAATTTATTTAACAAATTTTAGGAACTATCCAAAGATTTCGAAGGATTATAAATAATTTCCAGGTATTCTCTGAGATTCTCTAGGTTTCTAATGATTCCAAGAGATTTTCAATAATTTATAAAATTTTTAAGCGGTTTCTAGGAATTTTAAGAGATTACAAGAGATTTGTGTAATATTTAAAAGATTTAGTTGAATTTTAAAAGGAGTTCATGAAATTTTAAGAGATTTTTAAGGAAGTTTGGGGAATTTAAAGAATTTTAAGGAATTGTAAAGTTCCTTGAGAAATTTTAAAGAATTTTACTAGATTTTTTATGATTTTCTAAAGATTTTGTAGAATTTTAGGGAATTTTGAAAAATTGTCACAAATTATAAAAGTTTTTTACGTATTTTAAGGGATTTAAAAGTTTTTCGTGGAATTATAAAGGAATTTAAGAAACTTGTAAGAATTTTAAGAGATTTTAAGGAATTATAAATATTCTGGTGGAATTTAAAAGGAGTTTAAAAAGCTTGTAAGAATTTTAAGAAATTTAAATTATTTTAAAGTGATTTTAAAGAATTTAAATTTTCCTCATGGAATTTTAAAGGATTTCACAACATTTTTATAATTTATAAAAGATTTTGTAGAAGTTTAAGGAATTTTAAGAGGTTTTCATGATTTTGCTTCCTCATAGAGGAAGCTTTGTAGTGGTGACAAAATTCAGTTTCCTAAAAAAGGTTTTTTTTGACATATTTCAAGGGCAATATATCTAACATGATGTCCTGAAAAATTGTCCGGATGTACGCGCGCGTGTGTGTGTGTGTGTGCGTGCGCGCGCGCGGATGTATGTCACGATCCAGCAATTTCTTGAAAACGCGTAGAGATAAATTGATGAAATTTTGCATAGTTATTCCACTATATACCGAGTTGAATTTCTTACAAAGGTTTAACAAAATATTTAATTTTACAAGTTTTATGTACTTTTATAATTTTCGTAAAATTCATTTTTTCACTATAACTTCTGAAATATTCAAAATTTAAAGCTGATGTAAGGAAAACGTAGATTCCTTTTATCGAGACGAATCGATTGAACTATATAATTAATGCATTTCATTAAGAAATAAGGATGTTATGGTTAATTGTATTTTCAAAAATTAATTTTTAACTATAACTTTTCAAATAACCAAAATTTTAAGTTGACGTAAGGAAAATAAATATTCTTTATGTCGAGACGAATCGATTGGTCTATAATATTATTTCATTTCATTGAAAAATAACAAAGTTATGGTTCTATTTAATTTTAAAAAATTAGTTTTTCAACTATAACTTCTCAAATATTCAAAATTCAAAGCTGACGTATGGAAAATAAAGGTTCCTTGCGTCGAGACGAATCGATTGACCTAAAAGATTAATGCATTTCATTGAAAAATAAGAAAGTTGTGCTTTATTGTAATTTTAGAAAATGAATTTTTTGTATATAACTACTCAAATAATGAAAATTTAATGATGATTTAAAGAATACTTAATGCTTCCTCTATGAGGAAGCAAAGTGCTCATTGAATGAGCACACAAAAGATGATACAACTTCACAGCTAGTTTGATTTTTAAAAGATTTTGTGAGATTTTTTATTTCAAGAGACTTTTTTAGGGATTTTAAAGCACTTTAGGGAATTTTAAAGAATTTCACGGGGTTTTTTATGATTTGTAAACGATTTTGTAAAATAATTTTAAAGGATTTCATGGAAATTTAGATATTGCAGTGGAATTTTAAGATATTTAAAGAAGTTTTTAGGAATTTCAAAAGATTTCAGAAAATTTTAAGGGATTTCAACAGGAAATTTTAAGAGATTTTTAGGAATTTTAAAAGATTTTACAGTTTTTCTTGGAATTTAAAGTATTTCAAAGGATTTTGAGGAATTTAAAAAAGATTAGTGAAAATTGAAGGGATCTCATGAAATATTAACAAATTTGAAGAGATTTCGTTGAATTTTAAGATGTTTCTAGGAATTTCAAGAAATTTCAATTAATTATAAGAGATCTTTTCAAAAGTTATTTTAAATTCGCTAGATTTTTACGAATGTTAAATGTTGTGAAGTGATTTTAAATTTCGAAAGATTTAAAGTGGTATTATACGAAATTTTTAAAAAATTTCAATAGTACATATTATTATTGAAAATTTATACGTATTTTTAATACTTTTCTGTCAGGGAAATTGAAAAATTGGGTCTTGTGGCCACCCTGACTTTTGAAAGATAAGATTGAATTCCCTTATGTAATATTTCAAATCTAATCATAAAGATCGATTTTCTCGTAAAAAGAAAATGAACTTAATCAAATCCGGGCCAGACCCGATGCTAGATTGATGTTCAAATTTTGCATATATTTGTCAAAACCTTTGAATTGGTCTTGAATGAATTTGAGTAAGAACTTCTCTTGACACTTAAAATTATAAAGGCTCTATCATACAGTTGAATAATTTTAAAACTGATTGATTGTCTCGAAAAGTTTGAATTTTTCCTAAAGCGTCGTGTCTTAAAGAAGACACTTCTTCCTTGTTTTGCAAAACTATTGCAAAGTGAGTAGAGCGCGTGTTTCCGTTTTAACCCAAATCAGCTCGTGCACACTGGAAAGGTCAAATTAAATTACGAGTTTCTCCGGTTCTTCGCACGTCTTTCCGCATTCACCAAGAGCTTTGATTCGAGGTCTCCCTGGAAGCGGAAGCGGCTGAAATTTTAACGCGTTTACCACCTCCTTCTTTCTTTTTTCGTTTTCTTCACCTCTTCCTTCTTGCTCTCTATAAGCTGAAAATATAATCGAAGAAAATACATTCTTTGATTCTGAACAATGTATAATAAAAAACTTAATTTATTAATTAATTTAAACTTATTTCTCTCCGCTTTTTTCCCAACAAAACGTTTAATACAAAGTTCAGACTTTTCCCCTTTTTTCTATAAATCTGAAAGAATTTGAGGTTTCCACTTAAAAATATTAAACAACACTAATATAATAAGATTTTTGATTAAAAAACATATTAGGCATTGAATGTGATATGTCTTTTGTGAGTTCGACATGTTCCCATTTTTTTCCTTTTTCTTCTCACCTCTCTTCTCTTCCATTCCCTGAATCCTAAAAAGAAAAACTAAGAATCGTCGATTCTGAACAAAGCATAAAACTTAAACTTTGTTTTTCTTTCAGATAAGACCTTCCAAACCAAGTTAGAAAACAGCATCGACCAAAAATCTCGCCGTTCTGTCTCGGCCAAAGTAGTTGCACGCACCAAACTTGAAGTTTCTCGCCTTGCTGCTATTCTGATTCAACTCACTACCTCTTCAGCAGTCGTGGTTCAATAGAAAAAGGGAACTACGATTGTACCAGAGAATTCGGCAAAGTAATGTAGATTCTTCCAGTTTTGACATTGATACATATTGAATAAGAAGGAAAGAACGACAATTAGAGGATTGGAAACGTGAAGCCAATTAGTGTCATTGTGGTAATCATTAGTGAAAGGGAAGAGGATCAGTGAAAAGTCTTCAGAGGATCGGTTTTAGTGTCACTGAGGGATCATGAACGTCAGAGTGACTTTCCTGTGGCTCGGGATTTTGTCGGCAGTCTCAGCAAACCCGGAACCAGGGCCACGTGCTCGACCAGTAACTATTTATTCCAACCAGTTTGCCATCCACGTGCCAGATGGACCCCATGCTGCAGCTGCTGTTGCTGAGAAACATGGATTCGACTATCATGGACAGGTCAGTTATTTATTTCTTTATTTTTGCATATCTTTAATTTTAATTTTATGAGACTAATATTAGAATTACCATTTGCCTAGGACAGGTTCGAAGGAAAAAATAAAAAAACGCCAAAAATAAATCAAATTAAAGGAAAATTCCCATTATCCCTAAAACGAAGGACATTTGGGTTGTGCGAAGGACTTCGAAGGACACGACTGAAAAGGACAAATCCTTCGAACGAAAGACGTTTGGCAACCCTAGTCTAATATACATATTACTTGAATTTACTTAACTAACAGACCAACACGCGCGCTACGCACACGATTATTTATTTAATTTCTTACAACTTCAAGTCATTAAAAAATGAAAGAAATTTTGCTGATTCAAATTTCGAGAGTAGGTTTGAAACAACAATGTATCTGAGATTTTAGGGAGATTTTACGTTAGATCACTTTTTTTAGAGAGGTATTTCAAGAGGTTTTTAGGAATTTTAATGGATTTTGACTATTTTCAAGTGATTTTTACGAAGTTCTAAAGATTTTTAGGATTTTAAAAAGATTTCGTAGAATTTGAAGGTATTTCAGGTTATTTCGCGGAATTTTAACGGAATTCATGAAATTTCAAGAGAATTTTTACAGCTAGGGAATTTTAAGGGATTTTAAATGCTTTGAAATTTTGAGGAATATGAAGAGGTTTTTAAAAACTTTAAGAGATTTCAACGAATTTTAAGCGATTTCGAAGGTTTTCGTTATATTTTAAGTGATTTGGAAAGGTTTCTGGGTGTTTTAAGAGATTTCAAAAGGTTTCAAAGAATTTTAAGGGACTTTAATGAATTTTAAAAGATTTTTGTAGAATTTTTAGGATTTCATGGAATGTAACGAGATTTCTTATCATTTTAATGGATTTTAAAGGACATAAAGAGACTTTAAATGTTATCGTAGAATTTTGAGAATTTTAATAAGTTTCTGGGAATTTTATGGTAATTTTATTGAGGGATTTCAAAAGAATTTCTGTAAATATATGATTTTTAAAAGAATTTGTAGAATTTGAAAGAATTTCGCAGGTTGTAGTAAAATTTTAAGGGATTTTATGAGATTGGTCTAATTATTAAAAGATTTTGTGGAGTTTTTAAGGATTTCATGGAATTTGATAAGATTTCTAAAGATTTTAAGAGATTTTAAGTGTTAACAAATTCCAAGAGGTTTTTTTTGAATTTTTAGTGATTTTTGCGAATTTTAACTTAGATTTCAAGAGATTTATAATTTTAATGGTTTTTGTGGATTTTTAAAGAATTTTGTGAAATTTTATGAGATTTCTAATAATTTTAAGGGATTTTAAGGGGTCACTCTACTTTATACGCTAAAAAAAAGAGTTGTTTTTGAACATTTTTTTTGAGTATGTCATGAAAGATATAGATATAAATATTTTTAGGTACGATAAAACATCTTTTAAAATACATAAAAAAATTGTTTTTTATTTATTTTATTGCATGTTTATATAAAAAGTAGTGGCCATGCGTAGGCTCCTCAAAGTCAGAGGTAAACGGTACCAGGGCAATTTTATTGAGAGATTTCAAAAGAATATCTATAGAATTTATAGAATTTAAAAGGATTTCGAAGGTTGTAGTAAAATTTTAAGGGATTTTATGAGATTGTTCTAATTATTAAAAGATTTTGTCGAATTCTTTTAGGATTTCATGGAATTTGGTAAGATTTCTAAGGATTTTAAGAGATTTAAAATGTTTAGAAATTCCAAGAGGTTTTTATGAATATTTAGAGATTTTTGCGAATTTTAACTTGGATTTCAAGAGATTTATAATTTTAATGGTTTTTGTGGATTTTTAAGGGATTTCAAGAGGTTTTTGGGAGTTTTAAGAAATTTAAAGCAATTAAATTAAAATTTTTTAATTTCTTACTTTTAAATTTTAAGGAATTTAAAAAGTTTTCAGCAAATTTTAAATGATTTGAAAGGGTTTCTGAGTGTTTTAAGAGAATTTAAGGGATTTTATTAATTCTTATGAAGTTTTGAGGAATTTTAAGAGATTTCAAAGGGTTTCAGAGAATTTTAAGGGACTTTAAGGAATTTTAAATGTTGTAATATAATTTTCATGAATTTTAAAAGAAGTCAAATGATTTTCATAATTTTCAAAATATTTTATGGAATTTTAAAGGATTTTGTGAAATTTTATGAGATTTCTAATAATTTTAAGGGACTTTATGATTTTTAGAAGATTTTATAGAATTTTAAGGATTTCATGGAATTTCATGAGATTTCTAATAATTTTAATAGATTTCAAAGGACCTCTAGGGACTTTAAATGTTATCGTATAATTTAAAGAATTTCAAGCAATTTCTAAGAATTTTAAGAAGTTTTCACGAATTTGAAAGATTTCGAGTGAGTTCTACGAGTTTTAGAATATTTTATAGGGTTTAAAGGATTTTAAAGCTGTCAGGTAATTTTATTGATTTCTCTAATTTTTAAAAGATTTTGTAGAATTTTTAAGGATTTCATGGAATTTGATAAGATTTCTAAAGATTTTAAGAGATTTTAAATGTTAAAAAATTCCAAGAGGTTTTTATGAATATGTAGAGCTTCTTACGAGTTTTAACTTGGATTTCAAGGCATTTATGATTTTAATCGTTTTTGTGATTTTTTAAGGTTTTAAAGTTTTAAAGTTTTTGGGACTTTTAAGAAATCTTAACGAATTTAAAAGTATTTTGAAGGTTTTCCTGAAATTTGTTTGCGCCATTAATTTGTTTTTCTTCTTTCAACTACAAGTCATTCAAAAGTCAATCATATTTTGTCATATTTTGTACATTTACTTTCAAAAGTTTAGTTGAGAATTTCAAAGTTCAAGAAAGACGTAAAATTTTATCTTTTGGAATTATATATTATATCTTTTTAATATGAAATTTGTTGAAGCAGAAATTTTATCTACAGAAAGATGTTAGATTGAATTGGTCATGAAAAAAGGACAAAATTTCCAGAACATTTCTTCCTTTCAGAGGATTCTTTTTCCTTAATTTAACATCAGAAAATTGTTGAATGGAGGAAAGTAATCTTCCTCGTTATAATCTTATACTCGATAAATGAGAAGAAATTTCTAACGAATTTTCTCGAAATATTACACCAGATCCTCTTTTGAAAACTATTCACTCTTTCCTTTCAATAATTACCTTAATTTAAGAAAAGTTCTTTCTGCTTACACTATCGAAATTAAAAACCTGCATTTACATTATTTAACTTATACCACTAGCAGACCAACACGTGCGCTACGCGCACGATTATTTATTTAATTTCTTACAATTTCAAGTCATTAAAATATCAATGAAATTTTGCTGATTCAAATTCAGAGAGTAGGTTTGAAACAACAATTTAACCGAGATTTTAGGGACATTTCGTTACATCATTTTTTGGAGAGGTATTTCAAGAGATTTCTATATGAATTTTAATGAATTTTGACCATTTTCAAGTGATTTTTACGAAGTTCTAAAGATTTTTAGGATTTTAAAAAAGATTTCGTAGAATTTTAAGGTATTTCAGGATATTTCGCG
>CAJFCO010017613.1:11193-23464 GCA_904066015.1 Synergus gifuensis | reverse complement strand
TAATAAAAGTTAATATTTCTTATAAATTGGTTTTTAATTTAACAATCACTTTACACTCATCCATCGATTTAAGGCTACTCTCAGAGGTAGGCGGCCTAAAATCGAACTCAACTAAAATGGGACTGACTGTTAGAGGTAACTTTCATCGCGGCAGTTCAGTGTAAGATGTCAAGGGACGCTCGGGAGGGCGCAGAATCAGCCAAGCGTTAAGGGCAAATACCAAATTATGACGTCACGAATTACCAACCGAACAATGTATTTCTTTTCCAACTTCTTATTTTTAAACTAAATAAAATATCTCGTTGAAAATTTGAGAAATGAAGGAAAATATATTAACCGACCGCTGTCTGGTCCTTTGGAGCTCGTATTTTACATGAAAAACATATTTTTCATAAATTTTCCATGTCCACTATAGCAGACCATATAGTCTTTGTAAATCATGGTAAATCATCATATATAGTGGACACTGAAAATGGAAAATTTATGAAAAATATATTTTTCATGCAAAATACGAGCTCCAACTTAAAAGAGCCGTGATTCGGGATGCGTTAATCGGTAGATGAGTGTCATTAAATCGAAGAGAAAGGCGCGCGCAAGACATCTAGTTGCATATTAAACTTATTGATCAGGTGTATTATAACATTCTTCCTAGCTGTTTAAAAAAGGGCATAATGCATTTCAGCATAGTAATCTAATGTACCTATATTATTTATTATTGAATCTGGTTATTATCCAGTATAGTATTAATTGATTAATTAAAAATAAATATTTTTATATTATAACTTTGTTTTTCTGGTTTATGAATTTTCAAATCATTGAGTATTAATATGCCACTGGTGATTTGTAATATTAATTAATTTTAAAACAATTATAAACAATATTCAATACACAGCATTAATTAGAAAATTAATAAAGGAGATATTTATAGCTTTTTTAAAAGTATTTATTAAGAAATATTATTAGGGTAGTTTTAAGATTTTAAACCAAGTGCTACTAAAAATGATCTACTAAAAACTAAGCAGTAATTCCTTACATTTAAGATGATTTTATTAATTAAAATTAAACATTATATATTCACAAACGCAAAAGGTCTGTGACGATGATAAATATTCTACACAATTTTAATATAAATAAGTCGAAAGTTATCCTTCAATATCATTATTTTCACTGTCATTTACTCATTTTTCATGTAAGAATCGATTTTCAATAAATTTCGTCATTATTAGGCGATGAAGTATGAACACATATATAAATTACTCTCCGAAATAATATATATCTGGAATTGGAAAATCACAGACATAAAACTTGAATGAAATAGACAGCTATATAATAACTTCAAAAATCATAAAATTTAATTTTTTAATACAGTCGTTCTATAAACAATTGATAAATTTTAATTTCCTTTAAAAGGAGTTCGTAAACTTAAATGACTTTTGGGTTGATACTTAATCAATTTTTTACATCCAGAAATGATTCATGAAGATCTTAGGCGGTAATTTGTTTCTCCAGCGTAACTGGTATCAATTCCAATTTTTTTAAAAGTGCCTTGTGACTTGGGTCTCTTCCTCTGAACCTCCTGAATATTTCACTTGATGAGTAACTGCCTCCTAGAGCAAGGAACGTGTCTCGATACCTCTGTCCAATAACTTTTTGTTGAGCTTTGTCATCAGGGGGAATTTCTTGAAATGCACTAAAAATATCAGCGGCGAGCATTTCCGACCAAAGATCACTAACAAAAAATTTAGAACAAATTAATATGAATAAAAAGCTATTTTCATATTTAATACTGAAAACCGAAGGTATATTTTTAAGTAGCTAACTAAATATTTTTTTTTAAGAAATATACCTGTAATAAGCTGCAGCCATGTTTCCAGAGAATATTTCACTGAAAGAACAAACGTGTGAGTCTTCCTTGTATTCTGGGATAACGAAATGCCTTTTCCACAAACGAGCCATTATTTGCACCCAAAACTCTTCTCTACAAAAAATACATTTTGGAAATTATTTTTAATAAATATGACAGTTAAGGACATGTGATACTTTACCATAAGAGCAAATTAGTTATACCAATTATATATTCATAATAATAAATATTTTTAGCTAATAATAGTCAATAAACCTTCGTCTCATGTAGACGAAGGTTTATTGACTCTTATTTACTAAAAATATTTATTATTATGAATGTATAATTGGTATAACTAATTTTCTCTTATGGTAAAGTATCACATGCCCTTAATCAAAGCTTTTTAAACAGCCCTGTGCATCGCCCCCACTTTTCTGTTCTCTTACGATCCGGAGGGGAAATGCCAATGGAACTAATCCAACAGATGGCGCTCTGATCAGGTAGGCTGGTTTTTGCATTGAAATGCATTAGAAACTAGCTGTGAATTCGATTTCGGGTGTTCCATTTAACTATATTTATATTTTTTTGTGATCATTTTTTGAGCACTTTGCTTCCTCATTATGATAATGTTGCAAATAAATTTGCTTCCTCATAGAGGAAGCATTTAAAAATGAAAATTTTAAAAATTAAAAATAATCATAATTTTCTTAAAATTCAATAAAATCATACAGGTCAATCGATTCGTTTCGATACAAGGAATCTTTCTTTCCTTTACATAAGCTTTGAATTTTCATTATTTAAGAAGTTATAGTCGAAAAATCAATTTTACAAAAATTCAAAATGTACATAAAAATTTTTAAATTCAATATTTTGAAAAATCCTTTAGCACGTTTTGAGATATTGGTGGTGCCAATATACCCTACAAATTACATCAATTTATCTACAACTTAATAGGGTGACAAAAAATGGCGACACACACACACACACACACAATTTATTAGAATGTTGTATTTTATTTATTTATCACGTGAGGAAAGTTTAATTAAACTATTTTTAAAATATTGGAAAATGTACCGAAAACAAAGCTTCCTCTATGAGGAAGCAAAAATATTTAAGACCATTTAGACAAGAATATGTATAGAGAAAAATTTTTAATGACTAATCAAACTTACAAAAAATATGTTTCTATTGTTTAATATAACTATAATAATAATTATAATATAAATAATTTTAAATTATATTAAAAATATTAATTTTTTTCTGAGAATAATTTTGGAAAAACCAATTAAAAGCGATTGATTAATGAAAAACAACATTTATTTATTGGTTTGAACATTATATATATTTAAAGAGATTTAAATAATTTATCAGTTGCTTGTCATTGGTTTTTACAAAATTATTCCCCGAAAAAAATGAATATTTTTAATATAATTTAATATTATTTATATTATAATTATTATTATAGTCATATTAACCAAAAGAAATATATTTTTTGTAAGTATGATTAGTCATTAAAAATTTTTCTCTGTATATATATTTTTGTCTAAATGGTCTTGAATATTTTTTATATATCATTATTAAAATATTTTTAAAACAATATATATTTATAATAAATAATCTTAACAAAATAAATAATAAGAATATAAAATTAAAATTATATATGTTTCAAAAGCATGCATCTTAAAATTAAATTTTATTAGTATTAAAGTGCATGTTTCTATGGTTTTTAAGAGTTATTAGACAAAGTTGCTTTTATTTTTACATTACTTATTGTTTTTTCATGTTTATTTGTAAATAGCATTATGTTTTTAATTATTTTTCTGATTTTTCTTATGCATTTCAATGCAAAAACCAGCCTACCTGATCAGAGCGCCATCAGTTCGATTGGCATTGGCACTGGCATTTCTCCTCCGGATCGTAAGAGAACTACTACTACATACACATACACGGCCGATGCACGGAGCTGTTTTTAAAATAATACATATTGCAATGACCGAATCCATTTCAAATCAGATACGTTCCACACTTCAAGTCGCATAATCTCTGGAGGACAAAATATGTTGTTTTTTGGAGGAAATTAGGCGATACGTATTTTTGCAATTTGTGAAAAGAAAATTTCTGCGAAATTATAGGTATTTGAATTTTTACATTCTCTCATACCCCCCCATTTTTTGTTAAATCTCTATGTTTTTTGATCCCCTGAACCCGAAAAACATGGTTTTACAAATATGTCTGTATGTCTCTGTGTGTGTGTGTAGATTTTTATTTTTCGTTCACGATAACTTTCGAAATAATTGACCGATTGGATTGGCCATTTTAGTTAACCTTCTTTTTAGTGTCCTAAAATGAAGGCCGAGTTCGTTGGCCAGCCATTTTTGATGAAAATTCAAAAAGTTAGAGCATTATGAAAATTAAAAACAAAAATAATAAATTTAATTTAAAGCCAACTAACGCACGATATGAAAAAGAGTCAAAGGATGAAAATCATATCTTTTTGAACGCCCTACAGGACTGACGTAACAATTTTTTGAATTTTTTTTTTTTTTTGAAAAATCGAAAATTCAAAGTTTGAGCCAAATAACGCGTTATACAGAGAAAATTATAAGAACATAATTATTGGTCTTTAAAAGATCTACAAATTTTCCCTTGACCATTTTTTAATATGATGCTTAGTTTTTGTTTTAATCATCAAAAATATTTTTAAAAAAATTCTAACACAAATCGCAAAGTTTGAATGAGATTTAAAAATATTATAATATCTAACGAAAATCTTGAGCGCTTTTTTAAAAATAGGATTTTTAAGATCAATAGAACATTAAAAAAAATTAATTTTCTATTAATTCTAAGATATTAAAAATTATTTCATTATTTCATTATAATTTTTAAATAACTATAAATAATTTATATGATGTTTAAATAAAATATAAAGTGTGAAGCGCGAGTGCTCTGATGAGAATTTGTTCCTTAAGGTCGATAGAACTTTAAGGAGGAACGTCCGCAACCTTCTCCGCCAAAAGTTTAGTCCAGGCAGCATTCACTCTACGTGTAGTCGATGTTGCGTGGACAACGAAACTTTTAGATCTCGGTAAAGTACAGTCTTACGCACACTTAGGTATACTTGTATACCAATACAAACTACTAATGCTCGGCGATAGCTGTTTTCACAGCGGCAACGTCGCCGTACTCTTTTCGCTCTCTCACTTTCATAGGACTTCCAAAAGAGTGAGAGAGCGAAATGATACTCAACGGCAGCTCTGCTAGACTAGAGGTGCGTGCTATTTTTCCCGAAACTGAAGCGACGTTGCCGGATTTTCTCAACTCAAAATCTACCATCTTGAAAAACGACGTGTTTTTATTTTTATTTTACAGAATTTCCACTATAATCGTCAGTAAGTAATAGAAAATTTGTGCCCAGAAGCTTCGTGATATGTTCAACTTTATATTTCTTAACCTTAAAAAGAAAGTTTACATTTCGAACGCATTTTTTCCGTTTTCCCATAAGAGACAATGTTAAATTAAAATCGTGATATTTCAATAAATACGTAGGCTCGCGACTTGAAACTTCGTGAGAATATTTATTATGCCTTACATTTTCGATTTTTGATGGAAAGGAGAACTTTTTACATTTCCTTTTATTACGGACGTACCTCCTTAAGTAAATTAGTTTTCTTCTTCATTTGAAATTAAAGTAATTTAAATAAAAGTATATATAGCAGCGATGAAGGTTGGTAAACGAATGCAAGCGCGCGAAGTGTGCTCACAACGACACCCCTAGTTTACTTTAAAAAAAGTCCAAACTTTTTCTTTAAGGGCATTGTTACTTAACATATGAGCAAATTTAGATAACCCGGGTATTTTTCTACAACTTTTACATTTTCAAAAAAATTGTAGAAAAAAACCCGGGTTATTTAAACTTGCTCATATGGTAAGTAACACATACCCTTAAACTTAATAACTTTTGACTCAAATGAGATATTTAAGATTTCCTCCCAGATTCTGGTAGTGTTTATCGTCTTCTTCGCCAAAAAATTTAGAAAATATTTGAAATTAACAAAATACCGACGATTTTACTGAAAATATTTATAATATAGTTTTTCTCGAAAAAATTACATTTATATTTTTTTAAAATATGTAATATCATAGGAAAGACATCTTATGAATATTATGAAGGCTAAATTAATTTTGCGGCTAGGAATTTTCTTTCATAAAATCGAATTTCTGCATTTCTCTTGCAAACAACGATAGATACGAAAACTTGTTAAAAAAATAGTTTGCACAGTTAAAAAAAAGTTCTACGAAAGTTCTTTTACTCATTTATGATATTGTTTACCATTTCAGAGAAGAATAAAAAATTCAAACAAAAAAATTATCTTGACCATGTAAATGATTTAGCCCGCATAAAACTTATAGAAAATCTTTTTTATACAAACAAAAATTTAAAAAAAAACTAGGGGTGCCATTGTGAGCACATTCTCATCACATTTCGCGCGCTTTTGCATTCGCTTACCAACCTTCATCGCCGCTATATACTTTTATTTAAATTACTTTATTTTAAAATGAAGAAGAAAACTAATTTACTTAAGGTTCTACCGACCTTAAGGAACACATTCTCATCAGTGCACATGCACTTCGCGCTCGATATTTAAACCTTCTTTAAAAATATAAAATTCAAATTTTTAGCCAAATAACGCGAGATACAGATAAAATTATAAAAACATAATTATTTGTCTTAAAAACATATACAAATTCTCCCTTAACCATTTTTTTAATATGAGGAGCATTTTTCTTTTTAATCTTAAAGATATTGTAAAAACATATTTTTCATTTTCAATGGACCACAAAAATTAGATTTTTAACAAAAAAATTTTTTTCTTTGTGGTAAAATTTTACACAAATCTAATACTTTCTCCGATGATAATGTAAAAACCATATACACTCGACGTTCCCAATAGTAAATAAATCCAAACCAGAGTCGTTCCCAATAGTAAAAAAAATTCCTTTCGTCAAATTTCACATCAATTGCACATGCATATTGCATATGCAATACAAAAATACTATTTTTAGTATTTTAAACTGCGCGCGAATAGCAACCAATCAGATGGCGAACGAAGCGCATGAGCAGTGGTATGAAGTGCTTATTGCGAGTTACGCTCTTTACTATTGAGAATAAAACTCTTTTACTATTGGGAAAAAATTACTATTGGGAACGTCGAGTGTAGATGATTTCCTCTTATTTGCATAAAATTTTCTGCTTATTTTATTATTTCGAGCTTCGCACTCGGCTATTTTAAAGCATATTTTTTAAGATTATAAAGAAAACTACTCATCCTATGAAAAAATGATTTATTGAGAATTTGTAGATCATTTTATGACCAATACTTATGTTATGATAATGTTCTCTGTATCTCGCGTTATTTGGATAAAAATTTGAATTTTTGATTTTTTAAGAAAATAAAAAAAAATAGTTATTTAAATCATATAAGGTGTTAAAAAAGTTATATTTTTCATACTTTGACTCTTTTACTTTTTAAGAACAATAATTATGTTATGATACTGTTATATGTAGATATCTCAAGTTATTTGGCTAAAAATTTGAAATTTTTCAAGAAAATTCAAAAAGTGGTTATACCAGTCTTGTAGGGCGTTCAAACAGGAACATTTTTCATCTCTTAACTTTTTTTCATAGCGTGTGTTATTTAGCTTAAAATTTTAATTTTCTTTATTTTTTTTTGAATATTCGAAATGTTATAAGTCTGACAATTTTTGATTAATCGAAAAAAGTCATAATGATAAATTGTTTGACTATTTATGTACTACGAATATCCTTAAACAGAATTTGTAAATTAAAACAAAAAATTTTTTCAAGTTTTAAAAATGATCCAAATTTTTTAATTTTAATCCAAAATGGCTGGCTAACGAACTTGACCTTCATTTTTGGACACAAACTAAAATCTACAGACAGACAGACAGACAGACAGACAGACAGACAGACAGACAGACAGACACATTGGTAAAAACATGTTTTTTGGGTTCAGGGGGTCACAAAACGTGGACATTTGAAAAAAATTAGGGGGTCAAATTTTACACAAAACTAATACATTCTCTGATAAGAATGTAAAAATTATTAAAAGATGCCCCTTTTTACAGAAATTGTCATAGTCAAATGAACAAATGAACAATTGAAATAACAAATTTTTGCTATCATTCTGTGATATTTTAACTAAACTTTTCTAATTGTGCAAACATTTCCATAATATTTTTTCGTATCTGGCATTATTTGCAAGGAAAATGCGAAACTTTGATTTTATGAAAAAAAATTCTCCTGGTCGCAAAAGTAATTTAGCTCGTATAAAATTGATAAAACATCTTTCCTATGATAGTAAAAATTCAACCAAAAAATGGCAAAAAATATAAGTGTGGTTTTTTTCAGAAGATTGAAAGTTGAACAAAAAATTCAAATTTTTTTTTCACAAATTGCAAATATACGCATCGCCTAATTTCCACTAAAAAATATCATACTTTGACATACGAGAGATTTAAAATGAGGACTTTAAGTGTAGAATCTATCTGATTTGAAATGGATTCGTTTTCATGATAGTTACTTGTTGTGTAATTCTAAGTCAAATGTGGATAAGTAAAGTTTTTCGCAAAGTTTATATCCTGCCATGTGTGTCCTGATCTTTTTAAGATTTTCGATTGTTTCTTGGGGCAAAGGCTCTCCAGTTTCATAGTGTGCGCTGATTTCTGATATGATGGAAGGTTCATAAACCCTGCAAAATACAAAAAATAAAATAAAATAAAATAAATAATAGAACAGAAAATAATACATAATAAAATGAAGTGTAAAATTCACTGAATTATAATAAATGAGGGCATATTTTGCTCATTAAGTAATTTTATAAGACTTCACCATATTAATTTTTGAAATTAAAAGTTTTAGACCCAAAGGCCAACCTCAAAATTCAGGATGTCCAGCGAAGACGTGTGATAACATTCCCGTACATTTCCCGTACATTACCCGCAGACTTTTTCAAAATTCCCGTACATATACATTATACATATATCAGACCTAAAAATGTAATGAACATTGCAATAGATCGAAACATTGATTCTTCCATTCTAAAAATCGAATTTTTGTTTCTCTATTGACCGCATAGGCACGCATAGGTAGTTTAATGGCGCGAAATATTTGAAAATGAATAAAGACACAAAAAGTTCTGTCTATACATAATTAAATCATTCAAGGGACATAAAAAAATCCCGCTTCAAATAAAAATTCCCGTACATTTCCCGTACATTTCCTGCACAAATAAAATTCCCATACAATTCCCACTTTTCACGCTTTTCTCACACGCTGGATACCCTGAAATTTTATGTTCTCACTTAACTCAACAAATTTTGTAATGAGATATATTTTTGCTCTGTAAATTCACTTTTTACATTTTCATCAGAGAGAATGTATTAGATTTGTGTAAAATTTGACCCCCCCCCAAGTTTATGTAAAATGTCTACGTTTTGGGATCCTCTGAACCTGAAAAACATATTTTTACGAATGTGTCTGTCAGTGGGTTTGTAGATTTTTAGTTTGTGGATACGATAACTTTCGAAAGAATTAATTAATTAAAGAATTAAGATTGGCCTTTAATATACTCTTTTAGTGTCCTAAAATGAAGGCCGAGTTCGTTGGCCAGCCATTCTGGATAAAAATTCAAAAATTTGGAGCATTTTGAAAATTTTTGAAACCACTTTTTTTTTAATTTTAAAATTCTTTGCACGAATGTTCGTAGTACTCAAAACGTCGGACAATTTTTTCTAATGACTTTTTTGGATAAAAAAAAATTGAAAGACATAACATTTTGAAAATCCAAAAAAATGAAAGAAAACTTAAATTAGATAAAATTTTTCATTTATATGAAAAAAATTCAAGAGGTGAAAAATGTTTCTTTTTAAACGTCCTATAGGATTGGCATAACAACTTTTTGAATTTCCTTAAAAAATCTAAAATTCAAATTTTGAGCCAAATAACGCGAGATGCAGAGAAAATTCTAAGAAACATAATTATTGGCCTTAAAAAGATCTATAAGCGCTCCTTTGACTATTTTTCAATAGAATGAGTAGTTTTCGTTTTAATCGTGGTTTTTAAATTTCTTTCTAATTATTTTTGATTGAATAAATAATTTGATAAAATTAAATAATTAAATAATTAAAATAAAATAATATGACAATATGTTTGTATACCAAATTATTTTTTACATTCTTATAAAAGAATTACATGTAATCAAAAAATTTGTATGAAATATCGAGCGCGAAGCTCGAGTGCCCTGATGAGAATTGTAGTAATTTAAATTGTAGTAATTGTTTAAATTGTAGTAATTTAAATAAAAACATACATACATTTTATCGATTCGCGGACACATTCTCCTTCACGCTTGTGCCTATATGTTTTTATTTAAATTACTACAACTTGAAATGCAAAAGAAAACTAATTTAGTTAAGGTTCTATCGACCTTAAGTATCACATTCTCATCAGCGCACTCGCGCTTCGAACTCGATATTTGATACTTTGTTGATTACATGTAATTCTTTCATAAGAATGTAAAAAATAACTAGGTATACAACGATATTGTCATATTATTTTTTATCAAAAACTAAAAGAGACCAAAGGCCAATCCAGTCGGTCAATTCTTTCGAAAATTATCGTGCCCACAAACTAAAAATCTACAGACAGACAGACACATTTGTAAAAACATGTTTTTCAGGTTCAGGGGTCCCAAAATGTGGACATTTGACAAAAACTGTGGGGGGTCAAATTTTAGTCAAATTTTAGACAAATCTAATACATTCTCTCTGATGAGAATGTAATATCCAATTGTGAAGAAGTTGAATTTTGAGGATAGAACTTGGATCCAACATCCTTAATTTGATTTAATGTACCAGTGGGCCATAAAATAAGCGCTAATTTCGGCTGAATCCCATTCCACGTTCGATAATCCAGCTAATTCCATGTGACTGACTGTCGTTAGAAGATGTTGAAATGCTTTACCAAACTGAAAAACAAATAAATTAGTATGTTTTATTAAAGTACAAACATTATTTTAAAAATTTTGAAAATTCAACACCATTTCTCGTAATCATCGACCCAAAAAATAATAAATATAATTGAAATAACCCAGCTGTTATTTTTTTTGAATTTAAAGTTCAGTGTCCTGCTGAACTAATATAATGGTCATCGAATATGCCATTTGACTCACTTTTTGTGACCCTAACAGGATTTAGGAAAGAATCATTATTTAAAATTTAATTTGAAAGTATCTACTTAAAAATATAAACATTTTTATATAAAAACTTTAAAAGGGATTTGATTTTAAGGAATTTCGAGGATTAAAAAAAATTTCAAGGGATTCTAAGGGATTTTATTTGATTTTAGGGACTTCAATTTGATTTATAAGACAATTCAAAAAATTTATCATCATAATTTTTCAGAGATTTTTATAAATTTCACTATATTTCAAAACATCAGAAAAAATTTTCAAAAAGATTTTATGACACTTCAAGTGATTTTAATGAATTTCACAAGGTATTTTCGGGTATTTCGAAATATTTTTAACGATTTTATGATATTTAGAATGATTTTAAAGGATTTCAAGTGTTTAAAATTAGTTTCAAGGGATTTCGAAATATTTTTTACGATTTCAAGACATTTAGAATGATTTGAAAAGATGTGAAGGGATTTCACGGAATTTCATTTGATTATAATAATTTCCAAGGTAGGCGCGATAAAGTACTAGTTGTAAATAATAATAAATAATGTGTAAAAAATCTGCCCGCTTCGCGGGTACATTCTTATCGCGCTTCGCTCGCAAAAATGAGCGCGCCGTAGGCGCGCGGATGGTCGAATATAGTTCGATCGTCGCGCTTCGCGCTCTGTGTTGCGCGCTTCGCGCGGTTTTGTGCCCTTCGTGAAGCTTGCGCTTTACAAGACGTTTGAACCCATATGTTTTTTTTTAAATTTAATTAAATTATATATTTTGTATATATAATTTATATTTTTTAATTTTAATTTATTTTTTTACATTTGTAATTTATATTTTTATATAATTTTTAAGATTTAATTAAATTAAATTTAAATTAAATTAAATTAAATTTAAATTAAATTAAATTACAGCTTTGAATGCAAAATTTTACCTACACTCATCTCGCGATCGAGAGCACTTTTCACGCTTGACTGATTCTACCCCCCCCCCGAGCGTTCCTCGACAACCAACACTAAGTGCCGGCGCTCGCGAAATCAATGCCGTGGTGACGTCAGAGTGCTCGCTCGAGCTATTTTAATCCCATCCGATCGAAGTCACTCGACCCCCGAGCGGTGCTCTCGATCGCGAGTTGAGTGTAATTTACTTAAGGTTCTATCGACCTTAAGGAGCACAT
>CAJFCO010017608.1:55615-68936 GCA_904066015.1 Synergus gifuensis | reverse complement strand
GGGGGGGAGCGTGAAGTTAGCCCCCCATTTTTAAAAAATGATTTTTTTACCCTTTAAAGTTCAGAACTATTGCTAATACCTATCAGGAACTCTAGAACTATTGAAACTGAACTCAGAACTCTAAAAAAAATTTCGAATTTTTAATAGTGAGGGTGGAACTTCACAGGGATCATATTTTACATTGGAAAACAACATATTTCATCCCCAAACAATTCCGTGATATCACCAGGGTCAGACTGCCCGATTTCATATGAAATCGGACACATAATAATTCTTTATTTTTAAAAATGAGTCTGATCTTTAGTTATTGAGTGTATATTACTTTACTAATTATTACCAGAATAAAATTGACCGCCGTTTTGTGGATGTTTAATGACACTGGGCTGTCCATTTGTGACAGTTGGAGGTTCACTTTTTAGGGTAGGATCCACATCCGTGTTTGCTTTATAAGGATGGTTGCCCAGCTGTGACATTGTGCTAGATATAAAATCTCTGAAACTGAAAAAAGACCTAGGCTCGGTTTCGGTACGAAGACACATTTTTGTATATAATTTGAAAAGTTTATAGCTTCCAAACTAAGAAAATACTAAATCTATGTCAAATTATTAGCAGTAACTCTCTACAAAAGCAATACTACACTTAACTAATACTTTCTAATTTATCCCCCCTCCTCACACATAAAAAAAAAACGTGAAATTGGAAATATTCATGTATTATAAAAAAATAGACAAGTGTCAAGAGGACAGAAATCAACCTTAAAAATTTACCCTCACCCACATTTACTTATTATCGGATTTAAAAATCACAAATCTCCGAAATAAAATTTCTCTACTAACAAATTAATTTCTAATCTCCACGTGATATATACACAAACATCGAGGCACCATAAAAAAGTTCATTATCACCGATTGCGAATACGCGTTACAGGTTAAAACGTCATCGCAAAGCGACAGGAGTGATGACGGGGAACTTCTTCAAAAATAAGTATTTTTTTCTCTTTCTTACCTTTTATGTATCTCGGACTAAGGATTTATCCAGTATTATGTTTATATCCTGACAAATTCACTCATCGCACTCGAAAAGGACGAAAAATCGTATAATTATCGGGCAAAGAAAATTCACAAACGACACACAACATTACGTGGCAGCCCAGGCGATCACAGCGCCATTATCCGCGAGCGGCGAAAATTCAAATTAAAAATTCGCTTTACACTCGAGTCTCTCAAATGTCAACTTCCAAAATCTCAAGTTCTCCCAAAAGCAGGGATGGCTTGTGACGCGTCACTCGAGATTTTTGACATATTATACGTAAAAAAATGTAATATACGTAAAAAAATGTAAAAAATGTAATAAATGTAAATAAAATGGCGGACATTAGAAAAAACCACGAAGTAGTATAAGGAGACCCAACGCCTGTGCTTTTGGCAGCTGAAAAGCAGCCCACAAACACGGTCCCTCTTCCTCGGATTTTCATTTTTTTAGCGACGAGAGCGCCACGCATGGCAAATGAAAGAATTACGAAGAAAAGTTCAAATTTAAAAACATAACCTAAACTGTGCTTTTTGCAATTTTATATGTTGTGGTTGTTTTAATGTTTTTTTAAATGAATAAAATTTAAATTTTTTTCGTGAATATGCCGATTTGTTTTTTTAAAGATTGTGATTCGGGTACTAAGGCTCAAATAGAGCGAGATGGACGGAAACTAAGTTTTTTCTCACCACGCACGGTAAGTATTGCAAGATGACATAAAATAGTTTGAAAAATAAATAAGTAACTATTCTTTAAATCCTAAAAGAATAATATATTATATATTTACTTTTATTATTTATTATTATTATTTAATATTCACTTTTTCGTTGAAATTTTAAATTATATAATTATGTTATCATTTTTCCCAGTAAGAAGGCTTGCATTAAATAAGATTAATAAATTTAAATCCCTCGAAAACCTGATCTTTCCTCCGATCTCCTATACCATTTGCGGTATATATAATAACATAATTAATGGTAAATATACATTTATATATATAGATAACATTACATTAATGTTTAGATAACATTACAATTAATTAATTAAATTACACCTTCTGGATTTGTGATGACCGTATACACAGGGAAACCTAACCTCAAAAACACTATAGACGCACTCCACAGCAGACGACACTTCGTAGTTGCGATTTTTCATGAAAGGGGCGCTCTCGTAGCTAAAAACATGAAAATCCGAGGAAGAGGGACCGTGATTTGGGGGCCAAGTCTAATACATGGCGTTGGGTCTCCTTATACTACTTCGTGATTAGGAGGGCCTTTGTTCTCGACTTCGTTAATGTTGGGAGAGTCGAGTGTAAAAAACTGTACTAAGAAGGTATATTACGTTCGCAACCCTGCTTGATACACTGCAATACGCATGCGCAATTGATGTGAAATTTGAGGAAAGGAATTTCGTTAATATTGCCGGGTCTGGTCTAGTTTCATTAATATTGAGGGAGTCGAGTGTAATATATTTTTTAACATTTTAAATTGGGCATGAATAGCAACCAATCAAGTGCCGAACGCAAAGCGTGCGCAGTGGTTATCTAGTGGAATGTGAGAAATAAGAACTTGACATTTGAGAGAAAAATGACGACTTTTGGGTGAACTTGAGATTTGGGAAATTGACATTTGAGAGACTGGAGTGTAAAGAATTTCTTGACAGTTGGGAGAACCTCTGGCAAAAATTTCTTGACATTTGAGAGACTCGAGTGTATATAGATGTGTTTGTCGTTTAAGTTTATCCGTGATTTTGCTGTGGTTTAACCATAAGTTTAACAAAGTTTAACCCCGCCACCCGCACTCAATCAGATAACCACTGACTCCACCCCGCTCTGTCCAAACAATCCCAGAAAGTTTTCTTTATTCGCGTTCCTTTTCTCTATCATGTTTTTTGATTGTTATTGACACATATTCACAAGCAGAAAGTGTCTGGAAATGCAAATGCGTTTATTTATGAGCGAACTTGGGTTTATTTATTATCGTCGTTTCGAGAAGATTTTGGTAAGAAATATATTTAGTTAGTATTTATATTTAGTTAGTAGAGTATATTTAGTTAGTATATTCTAAGAAAATGTATAAGTAGCATGAGACTGAAGTTTTCAACGTTTATGTCAAAGAAAAGTTATTTTTTGGTATAAACGACGAGACCTAAAATCTGGTTGCTCTAAGTATTCCATTCGATGTCAAAAAACACGCAAAACAGTTTCAACCCCTTACCCCACTAGGATCACCTCCAAATCATCCCCTAAGTACAACAAAAAAATCATAGCAATTCCCCAAACTTCAAGACCTAAAATTCTATTCTTTGAAATAGTTCCATTTAATGCCCAAAGAAGCTCAAAACAGTTTCATTCACCTAACCCCCTAGGTTCACCCTTAAAATCAACCCCTAAGCATAAAAAAATCATAAATCCCACAACTTCGAGACCTAAAATTTTATCGTTCCAAATGGGTCCATTCAATGTCCAAAGAAGCCCAAAAGAGTTTCGACCACCTTACCCTCTAGGTTCACCCTCAAAAGCAACCCCTAAGTACAAAAAAATCATTGTAATTCCCCTAACTTCTAGACATAAAAGTTTATTGTTTCAAATGAGTTTATTTAATGTCCAAAGAAGCCCAAAACAGTTTCATCCACCTAACCCCCTAGGTTCACCCTCAAAATCAACTCTTAAGCACAAAAAAAATCATTAAAAATCTCCAAACTTCCAGACCTAAAATTTTATCATTTCAAATGGGTTCATATAATGTTAAATGAAGCCAAAAATAGTTTCATCCACTTAACCCTTCAGCTTCACCCGCAAAATCAACGCCTAAGGTTAGGGGTTGATTTTGAGGTTGAACCAAGAGGGTTAGGTGGATGAAACTGTTTTGGACTTCTTTGGACATTAAATGGACCCATTTGGAGCGATAAAATTTTAGGTCTCGAAGTTAGGGGAATTAAAATGATTATTTTTGTACTTAGGGGTTGATTTTGAGGGTGAACCTAGGGGGTTAGGTGGTTGAAACTGTTTTGGGCTTCTTTGGACATCAAATGAAACTATTTAGCGCAAACAAATTTTAGGTCTCGAAGTTATGGGATTTATGATTTTTTTATGCTTAGGGGTTGATTTTGAGGGTAAACCTAGGGGGTTAGGTGGTTGAAACTGTTTTGGGCTTCTTTGAACATCTAATGGAACCATTTAGCGCAAACAGATTTAAGGTCTCGAAGTTATGGGATTTATGATTTTTGTATGCTATTAACTTAAAGACAGTTGTAGATAAATTCATGAAATTTGTAAGGTATATTGACACCACCAATATCTCAAAACGTACCTACCAAAGGATTTTTCAAAATATTTAATTTTAAAATGTTTATGAACATTTAGAATTTTTTTTAAAATTGATTTTTCGACAATAGCTTCTCAAATAATTAAAATTGAGAGCTTATGTAAAAAAAAGAAAGATTCCTTGCGTCGCACAGTTGGGCGAAATCGGAAAAGGAGGTTCAAAATGACATTTAGAACGCAATTATGCACTGAATTTTTTTTTTTTGTGAAAAATTCTGAACTAAATTCTTTAGAAAATGGTGATAGAAGATTTTTTATTTTTTTGTTCATTTAATTTTTATGTTAATTTAAACGGCGAAAAAAATGTCGATTTTGAAAATTTTATTTTTTATCTTTTAGACAAAATTTTTCTTTTACTTCTCGTCCCTTTGCTTTCATGAACAAGGGTATAGAAAAGTTAAAAAGATTGTTAACTTGCACAGTTAATTGTTATAAGCAAATTATATTGTATTAACAAATAATCGATATTATGGGTTATTCATCTTCGAAGTATATTTCTACCCTATAATCGCTTGCTTTCATCGTTAGGATGATACGTGAAAATTAAAATTTATGATTAAATGTTATTTGTTTATTTTATAAATAAATTATATAAACAAATGCAAATTTTGGGCGTTTTAAAGTGAAAATAAACCGTTTTTTCTTCGGTCCTTGTTAAAATTATATTTTCAATAACGTTTTCTCAAAACTTTCTTGCAACCCATTAATATTTGTTTATTTTATAAACAATTTGTATGAACAAATGTACATTTGGGGTGTTTTTAAGCGAAAAGAAACCTTTTTTTCTTCTGAACTTGCTAGAATTATATTGCCAATGATGTTTTCTGAAAAAATTTCGCCATGAATTGATATTTGTTTATTTTATAAACATATTATATAAATAAATGCATATTTTGGGCGATTTTGAACGAAAATGAATCGTTTTTTCTTCTGACCTTTGCTAAAATGATATTGCCATTAATGTTTTCTGAAAAACTTTTTGCCACCCATCAATATTTGTTTATTTTATAAATATATTATGTAAACAAGTGCACATTTTGGGCGATTTTAAGTTTTTAAACAGATAATGTTAAGTTTATAAAAAAAATCGAAATTAGGCATTATACAAAATGTAGAAATGGGCATTTTTTTAATAATAATAAAATACTAAATCATAATATTTATAATATTAATATGTTATAAGGGATAAAGACCTAATATTATAATATTAATAAATATTATAATCTGTTTAAAAACTTAAAAACGCCCAAAATGTACATTTGTTTATATAAATTGTTTATAAAATAAACAAATATTGATGGATGGCAAGAAAGTTCTCAGAAAACGTTATTGGAAATATAATTTTAACAAGGACAGAAGAAAAAACGGTTTACGGTTTCTCCTTAAAACGCCCAAAATGTTCATTTGTTTATATAATTTGTTTATAAAATAATCAAATAACATTTAATCATAAATTTTAATTTCCACGTATCATCCTAACGATGAAAGCAAGCGAGTTTAGGGTAGAAATATACTTCAAAGATGTATAACCTCTAATGTCGATTATTTGTTAACACAATTTGCTTATAACAATTAAGAGCATGTGTTACTTACCATATGAGCAAGTTTAAATAAGCCGCGTTTTTTACTACAATTTTTACATTTTCAAAAAAATTATAGTTAAGAACGTTAACACGGACGGATGTTGACTAAAATTTTTTTTAAAATGTAAAAATTGTAGAAAAAAACCCGTGTTATCTAAATTTGCTTATATGGTAAGTAACACATGCCCTTAACTGTGCAAGTTAACAATTTGTTTAACTTTCCTATACCCTTGTGCATTAAATCCAAGGGACGAGAAGTATAAGAAAAATTTTGTCTAGAAGATAAAAATCGAAATTTTTTTCGCTGTTTGAATTAACATAAAAATTAAATAAACAAAAAAATAAAAAATCTACTCTCACCATTTTCTGAAGAATTTAGTTCTGAATTTAAAAAAAAAAAAAAAGAAAACTAAAATCGGTGTATAAATACTTTCTAAATGTCATTTTGAACCTCGTTTTCCGATTTCACCCCACTGTGCGACGCAAGGAATCAATTGACCTGTAGGATTAGTGTTTTTAATTGAATATTAATGAAATTATGATTATTTGTAATTTTGAAAATTTTTCGTTTTTATTTTTTTTTTCAAATAACCAAAATTCAAAGCTATTGTAAGAGAGTAAAAGGTTTGTTGCATCGTATAAAATTAAGTAATAAATAATAATTGTGCCCGTATTCTGCTGATAAAGTGAAGAGTGATTTCTTCGTCTATTTATTTTTATAGTGATGGTTCTAAATTGCACAATTTTAAAAATGTTTTAAATAAAAGTTGTATATCTCATTTTTTTTGTTGCAAACATTTCTTTCTACAAGTAATAGTTACTAAGAAAATCAGTGATACTGAAATTTAATTTTAAATTAATTTGATTTCTAAATTAAACTGATTTTTAAATGAATATCATTCGATTTTCATTTTAAAAAATCTATAAAAGGGTAAAAAGGAAATGATTGTAAAGGGAAATCCTGGTAATGGGAAATGATTGTAAAGAGAAATCATGGTAAAGTTTATGGTAAATCACTATCATATTCGTAATCAACTGATCAAAACAAAATTCAATAGTTGTAATTTTTTAGAAATAATATTTAGAGTTCACTTAAGGCATCTTTACTCTATATAGTATATTACATATCTAGGCCAGTAAAATAAGAAATGTCTCAGATCACATGTAATTGTCGACCGAGGCGAAGCCGAGGTTGACAAAAATGTGATCTGAGGCTTTCTTTTTTACTGGCCAAGGTGTGTATACTATTTTTCTGCTCGACGACGCCAGAAAGCGGCAACTTCGTTTAGCGCAGCAGCCTGGAAGTTGACGCTTTCTGGCCGGAGGGCAGAAATAGTATATTACATACCTAGGCCAGTAAAATAAGAAATGTCTCAGATCACATGTAATTGTCAACCTCGGCTGCTTTCTTTTTTACTGGCCAAGGTGTGTATACTATTTTTCTGCTCGACGACGCCAGAAAGCGGCAACTTCGTTTAGCGCAGCGGCCGGGAAGTTGACGCTTTCTGGCCAGAGGGCAGAAAAATTATTTTACAAATCAATTTAAGTATGTTGGAGCCAAGTTCTAATCTAAAAATTCGATTTCTTCATTTTCCTCAACAAACATTAAATTCGGAACTTTTTCCCTCTGCAGAATTAATCAATTTTTAACTAGAATTATGCGTACAGAACGAGAAAATATCTAATTCAAATATTTTTTAAGTAAAATGAAAATATTCAATTTTTATGTTAGATTTTGAATTCTTCGTTTTATGCAAAAAGTATCTAAACTGAATATTTTTTCGCTCTGTATGCAGTCTTATATTTGACAAATTAGCGCTACAGAGCGAAAAAATATTTTTCTGCCCTCCGGCCAGAAAGCGTCAACTTCCCGGCCGCTGCGCTAAACGAAGTTGCCGCTTTCTGGCGTCGTCCAGCAGAAAAATAGTATACACACCTTGGCCAGTAAAAAAGAAAGCCTCAGATCACATTTTTGTCAACCTCGGCTTCGCCTCGGTCGACAATTACATGTGATCTGAGACGTTCCTTATTTTACTGGCCTAGGTATGTAATATACTATATCTGTAATTTTCGTTGATTAAAATGGAAAATGGAATTTTGAACTTAACACTTTTGGGTCCAATGCCCTTAACTTCCACTAATACTTAAATCAAAATCATATGTTCTTCATGTGAAGAATTAGTTTTAAAAATATTGGTTTTTATATTAAATAAGAAAATTTCCAAAGATTAATAATTATTGACTAATGTACGTTGAAGGTAATGCGAATAAACCAATTCTGATTAAAATATACAAATGTTTTACAATTTCTATATCGAAAAATAAAAAAAAACAGATCTACATTAGAACCCACAATCTAAATTTGATCTTCACAGGTTTCCCTCTATTTCTTTTCTTTGAATTCGTGTTTTAATTAATACGGAGTTAATAATGTTCCCCTTTTTATTCATTTTGTCCCCTCCAATATCGTTTGAATTAATAGAATCGAATAAGTGACGAAATTCGGTGAACGTAGTCTAAGTATAATCTTTGGTGCGTTTTGACATTTAATTTAAATGCTATTAAATTTTAATTATTTTAATTTAACCAATTAACATATAAATGAAAATAACAATTTAGAATCACCATAAAAATAAATAGACGAAGAAATCACTTTTCACTTTATCAGCAAAATCGATCATAATTATTATTTATGTCAATAGCCGGACAAATTTTATTAAATAAATTCGTCTAGTCATTGACATTCTGCTGTAGCCGGACGAATTACCTTGGAAAAATTCGTCTGGATACTGTCACTCTCTGTTGTAGTCGGATGAATTAATTTTGTCAAAAACGTCCATCTAGCCGGACGTATAGTCGCATTGTTTTTAAAAATCTAAATCAATATTATCTCTCGTCTACTTTGACCAACACTTTAATTCTCAGTTTCAGATTGTCCCTCAAGTTACCAAAAATGGAGGTGGAAAGCAACAGTGATGTCGAATCAACAGATTCTGATGATCGCAACAATCTTGATCCTCCAAATTTTCAAAACTTAGAATCAGATAGCTATCCAGATGAAATTTTCGAGGAGACTCAGCCTCTGATCAATAACACCTTCGACATTGCCCTACCAGCAACTCACTCCTACCTAGGCAACAATCTCGAGGAACTCCGGGGAAGAACTCTCCTCGATGAAGGCATATATATGAACCTTCCCCTTCTGGTTAAACAATCCGTCGTTCTTTTCCCAGGCCAAACTCTGCCATTGACAGTCTTTGGAACCCAGACTATCGAAATGCTCCAGCAATGTATCCAAAAGAACAGAACTTTCGGAGTCGTTTGTCTCGGATACGACAAAGTGCTTCCAATCGGAACCACAGCCGAAATTTACGAGTACATGGAAGGTTCTCCGATGCAAGGTTTTCGCATTAAAGCCAAAGGCAGACAGAGGTTCAAAATCATCAGAGTGATTCAAGGCTACGGGAAGATTTCCGCTAATGTGAAAATCGTTCCTGAAATAACACTCGGACCTCCACTCTGGGAATCTCGAGTCGCTTCCTTGGATCATCTGAGGATTCAATGTTCCAAAGAAGTTAGAGAAAAGATCGAAAGGCTGGATGCAATTTCGACTCCCTGGCCCTCCTGGGTTTGCAAACAATACGATCCCAAGAGACTCTCTCAGAAAATTAGGACACATCTTGATTTCATTGAGAAGAAAGGCAGTCATGTGCCTGATGACCCGACGGAATTGTCATTCTGGGTCGCGCAGAATCTTCCCTTAGATGATAACGAGAGGATCACGCTTTTAAATTATGACTGTGCCATTCCAAGACTCCAAAGGGAGATCAAGTATCTCATAAAAGATAGAGTTTTCGTTTGTTGCCACTGTAACCTTTTTATCGGAAAGCAATCTGATATGTTTCCGATGAATAAGGAAGGACCACAGAGTGCTTACTGCAATTCGGGGGGGATTATTCATGAGACTGTGACGCTTCACAAGGCCCAGGGAATGGTTTTAAGCAGGGAAGGACCTTCCTCAGAGTATTCTTGGTTCCCAGGTTACGCCTGGACGATTGTTACTTGTGAGGGATGTGGAATCCACATGGGATGGCGATTCACCGCCGAGAATAATAATCTAAGACCGAAAGCATTTTGGGGACTGACGAGAAAGAGTCTGAGGTCGAAGAGGATTCAGACAATGAATAAATTTAAAACTGATGCCGACCACAGCGACTCCGAAGATGATTATGTTAGTTATTAGATTTATATATTGTTAGAATTTAGAATAGTGAATGTTTTTATGATTAATAGGTTTGCATATTTACATTAATTAAATACATTTTGAATTCTAGTTTTGTAACTTTGGATTTTACCTTTACTTCCTAAATATTACATTTTAAAAAAGGGTTTTCCTCTAAATTATTAAGGGGGTCGTCTCATGTGACAGGTGTTTTTCTTACACTTTTTTCTGAATTTTTTGTGACGAATAATACAGGCCAAATTGTTTCGTTCTTTTTGTGTATATTTATGAACTATTCAAAAGTAATTATAAATGTTTTTACGTTAAAATTTAGTGTAAAATCGACTGTAGACATCTGGACTGATATCCGTCAAAAAAAAGTTGGGGGATGGTGAACACAATTCCAGCTGTTCTGTTGATCTGAAATTAAAAAATAAACGACCATTTTAATAGGTAGATCTGCGGCTAAAGTCGGTAATAAAACTGAGTCAAAATTTTGAATATTTTTTTTTTCATGAACTGTCAAACAAAAACACGATTTTCATATTTTTTTATATTTTTTTTAATTGAAAAGAAAAAAGAGATAGGCTGGAACTATTGATGTCCCGAGTATACCATAAAAATTTAAGCGCAAATGTTACATTTTAAGGCCATGTAAGACTTACCCGATCCCTACCTTACCTACATTTATTTCTGCCACGCTACACGTCTACATTTATTGAAATATCAAATTGAAAATTTCTAAAATTACAGAAAATATGCTAAGGTATGTTTATCTGGTCTTAAATTTTTGAAAAATTAAAAAAAATTTTTTGGAAAAAAATGTTTTTTTTATAAACGTCAATATATTTAGAACCAGATAAACGTACCTTAATGCTTTAGCTTCAATTTTAGAAATTTTCAATTTGATATCAATAAATGTAGATATAGCGTTGCAGAGAAAAAAATGTCGGTAAGGTAGGGATCGGGTAAGTCTTACATGGCCTTAAAGTTAAATGTTAAGGACATGTGATACTTTACCATAAGAGCAAATTAGTTATACCAATTATACATTCGTAATAATAAATATTTTTAGCCAATACGAGTCAATAAACCTTCGTTTACATGAGACGAAGGTTTATTGACTCTTATTCACTAACAATATTTATTATTATGAATGTATAATCGGTATAATCTCTGGTATAACTAATTTGCTCTTATGTTAAAGTATCACATGCCCTTAAATGCAGACAAAACTGAAATGTGATAAGCGTACCAGCGCACCCGAATGCGTCTGCTACTATCTATATCTGCCACTTCTTAACGAATTCGAATTGCCAAAAATCCTTTCACTCACACATTCTAAATGTGTTTAGGAAGCGATTTGTGCAAAAAAAAATCGATTTTTTTGACCCACCACATGAGATGACCCCCTTAAGATTATTAAGATTAAACCTTATATAATAGTTATCAAGTCAGACATTTTAATATTTATTATATTTCATAAGTAAGTGGACAAAGCCATTCAAATATCTAAATATTATAACTTAAGTTATTTTGGGAAATAAGTATAAAAGTACAAGGTGTTCGCTTAATTGTTATTTTGTAATTTTGATTTGAACCAGTATCTTTTTACAATAAGTAAACTCTCAGTCTTAAATTATATAAAATTGATCAAACTTTCAACGTTTTATATACACATATCTCTGCTTCTTATTCTTCTCATAGAAGTTTGAGGATCTGACAAAATAAAAATGATCATAAACCTGTCTATTTTCTTGACAGAATTCAACTGTATATTTTTGTTTTCAACACAAAATGAGAATTGAAAACGCAACTTGGATTCGAAGCCGAAGCGAGTGTCGCTCTTATCACAGGAAAAAAATTGACTATAATTTTAATAAAAAAAAAAAAATTAAGTAACCACTAGTCTGGAAATTTTCTCCTCGCAGGGTCTTTCTCTGTTCCCCAGTCTTCAGACACGTATTTTAGAAAATCTGTAAGTCCCTCGAATTCAGTTCGACTTTGTGGAGGATCATTTTTAGGGATCCTAGGCAACCACGAACCCATTTTGTAACGAAACTCCTCGGCTGTCTTTGCTCCGGATAATTTCCAAATTCCATAGAACAAAAGTCCGCATCCTGAAAATGCGTAAAGAGTTCCCCAAGCTAAGGCTCTTACTGCAAGGGAAGCACCAGTTTCATGAAGACCTTTCACACTCACGACTCCTTCTTGAAAATATTTTGGATCTTGTTTTCGAACAACAGCTAAAGTACTTCCAAAACCAATCAGGAAGGAAAATCCGGTAATTGCTCCCACAAATGCCACAGCTTTTTGAAACAGAAAAATAAATTTTTAATGGGAAGGTGCAATTTTATAATTGTTTATAAAAATGATAAAAATGTTGATTTTATTAATTCATTTAGTCATTGGAAAAATTGAAATACTAATCTAAACACGACCAATATCTTATATTCTTATAAATTCTGGGGTTAAAATAACTGAAATATAACAATTTTTCAACATTTAAAGACTAAATAGAAAAAATTTTTTATTGGACTATAGAAAATCGTTTGATTATTATTTTAAAGAAAAGTAATTTAAAAAAAAAAATGTTAAACCCACGTTCGTTAAATGATGCATTAAATTCGTTAAATCGTTAAATGCAGTTAAATGTTTCCATATTAAAGGTTAGAATTCTTGAAAAATTGCGATA
The DNA here is from genome assembly GCA_904066015.1 of Synergus gifuensis. Lineage (NCBI taxonomy): Eukaryota > Metazoa > Arthropoda > Insecta > Hymenoptera > Cynipidae > Synergus > Synergus gifuensis. The sequence goes on along the minus strand of CAJFCO010017608.1, from coordinate 56,082 downwards.
AATACATATATCTTTAATAATTTATGCAGGACATTTGAATACATGAATTTACCTTTAAATTTTTCCTTTCTTTTCGATGTATCTTTATCGGAAACTGACACTTTATCTTTCGCTTGCAACTCAGGATTAAGTGGAAGCAAAATGTTCGTTTCCGAGGCCATTTTTACATTTACAACAATTTACAATTTACATCACGAACTTCGTGATGTAAAGGAGGTATTTTTCATTGACACATAAAGAAATGGACTGCTGGACGCTGTAGGAAAGCCAGGGTTGGTCAGTTTCGCGTAACTTTTTACGTATATTACGTATATTTCGTATATTAGGATTTTCACGTATATCACTATGGTTTTTTACATTTGTAAATTACATATTATACGTAGAAAACCCCCCACTCCATATGAATTTGGTGTTTTCGACGTAATATACGTGAAAAACCTCATGTAATTTATCTAAGCTATATTACG
>CAJFCO010017608.1:28620-43910 GCA_904066015.1 Synergus gifuensis | reverse complement strand
AATTTTAAATTAAATTTTAAATTTTAAATTAAATTTTAAATTTTAAATAAAATTTAAAATTTTAATTTAAAATTAAGACATAAGATTTAAAATTTAAAAGATTTTTAAGACATATTTTAGGGGATTTAAAAGTTTTTCGTGGAATTATAAAGGAATTTTAAAAAATTGCAAGAATTTTCAAAGATTTTAAAGAATTATAAATATTCTCGTGGAATTTAAAAGGATTTTAAAAGGCATATAAGAATTTTAAGAAATTTTAATTATTTTAAAGTGATTTTAAAGAATTTAAATTTTCCTCATGGAATTTTAAAGGATTTGACAAAATTTTTATGATTTATAAAAGATTTTGTAGAAGTTTAAGGAATTTCAAGAGGCTTTCAAGAATTGCAAGAAATCTTGATGTATTTTAAGGGATTTTAAAGTTTTTCGTGGAATTCTAAAGGATTTTAAGAAGCTTGTAAAAATTGTAAGTAATTTTGACATTTTAATAATGATTTTAAGAAATTTTTAGGTAATAGTCCTCATATAATTTTAAAAAATTTCAAGTCATTGTTGATTTTTAAAAGACTGTGAAATTTTTTTTTTCAAGAGTTTTTTTTTATTATTTGATTTTTTTATTTGTAAACGATTTTGTAAAATAATTGTAAAAGATTTCATGGAATTCTAAATATTGTATAGTGGAATTTTAAGATATTTAAAGATGTTTTTAGGAATTTCAAAAGATTTCAGCGAATTTTAAGGGATTTCAATAGGTTTTCAATAATTTAAAGAAATTTTTGTGTATTTTAAGAGATTTTAAAATTCCTCGTGAAATTTAAAAATATTTCATGAGATTCTGAAAATGTTTTATGGGATTTTGAAGAATTACAGGGAATTTTAAGAAATTTGTAGGAATTTTAAAAGATTTTGAAGTTTTTCTTGGAATTAAAAATATTTAAAAGGATTTTGAGGAATTTTAAAAAGATTAGGGAAAATTGAAGGGATCTCATGAAATATTAACAAATGTGAAGGGATTTTGTGGAATTTTAAGATGTTTCTAGGAATTTCAAGAAATTCCAGTGAATTTTAAAAGATCTTTTCAAAAGTTGTTGTAAATTCGAGAGATTTTTACGAATGTTAAATGTTGTGAAGTGATTTTAAATTTCAAAAGATGTAAAGTGATATTATACGAAATTTTTTTAAAATTTCAATAATATTTATTATTGAAAATTTATACGTGTTTTTCATACTTTTCTGTCAGGGAAATTTGTCTGAAAGTCAGGCAAAAGTCAGGGAAATATCAGGGATATTAAAAAATTAAATATTAGTGGAATTTTAGGGAATTTTGAAAATTTTTCAAACATTTTAAAAGTTTTTTTTACGTATTTTAAGTAAGTCTGGTCCTATTTAAATATTTTAATCTGGTCCTAAATATTAACATTTATAAAAAAAATTTTTTTCAAAAAAATTTTCTTTATTTTTACAAAAATTTAAGACCAGATGAACATACCTTAGCATAGTTAAATTTAAATTTAAATTTTAAATTTAAAAATCAAATTTAAAAATTAAATTTAAAATTAAGACATAAGATTTAAAATTTAAGACCAGATAAACATACATTAGCATATTTTCTTTAATTTTATAAATTTTCAATTTGATATCATTATAAATGTAGACGTAGCGTTACAGAGAATTTAATCTTGAATTTAAAAAAAAAAAAAATCTTAATCAAGCTACCCTGAGTAAGTATTTTACACTGTTAAAGTTACCGGCTAAAAAATTACAAGTTTTACATTTAATTACCTTTGATTTGTTAGAGAAATCAAGAAATGACCAGGATTGTTTTTTTTTCAAAAATTTGCGAGGGCACTCTATGTTAATTATTATATTTTTAAGAACACTGTCACTGTTGCCAATAAAATATTACCATCTGTGTTAGACATCAATTAGGAAGGGTGTTGAAAATTTTGGGTAATATTTCGACTATTCCTCTACTAAATTGAAAATATGTTTTTTCAGATGATAGTATGAACCTCTTATACAAAAAAAGTGAAGGCCCTGTCTACAAAAAATTGATTGAGTGGCTGGAAAGTAACGACGAAGATCTTCAAGTGACTGCAGTTCTCGCGATGGGAAATTTTGCACGAGCTGATGCGCATTGTGAACTGATGGTGGCTCAAGGTGTCCACCTTAAATTGCTGAAATTGCTGAGAAAAAATAACAACAATAAATGTGGAGATATCCGGTTTCAACATGATTTACTCAGTGCTCTTCGCAATCTCGTAATTCCTCCCAAAAATAAATCGATTGTTTTATCAGACGGCCTCATCGATGTTTTGATCCCGATGCTTGATATTCCCACATTTCCGGTTGTCTTCAAACTCCTCGGCACACTTCGAATCGTCATCGGTGGACAACGTTAGCCTTCAAATTTATGAATATTTTTTGTCATTTTTTAAAGCAAATTTTTTTTATTTATTGAGAGCCTTCCCATTTTCAACTGTATCGACGTTAATGTTAGATTACGTAAATTTAAGAAATTCAGCGTTTCAAGTTTTACATTTTTTAAACCTTTTTAAGGAATAATATTTTTTCTTAAAAAATGTCAATTATTAAATGTTTTTAATCTATAAATTCCTTCGTTATTAAAGTCTTTGATTTTTGCAGAAGAGGCAGCGATTTCCTTGGGAAAACATAGTGACCTTATAAAAAAAGCTGTCGAATGGTCAGGAACTGAAGATCATCCTGGAGTTCAAGGAGAAGCAAATCGTTTATTAGCCTGGTTGATTATTAACAGCAGGTCTGTCCTTAATACTATTGTTTGTGGTAATTAATTATTAATTTTTAATATTACTAGCAATTATGATTAATTTCTCATTTTTGCACACCTTTTGCTAGTAGAAAAAATAATTGAGAAGTTTTAATTCTTGAAATATAAAATCTTGTAATTCTTTATCTAATTTCAGGAATATCCATAAGTTTCATAAAATTCTTTTAAATGCCTTTATTATCCTTCAAAATTTGGTGAAATTCCTTTAAATTTCATAAATTCACTTGATATTTCTTAAAATTACTCAGTTCCATGAAATCTGATCAAATCTCTAAAAAAAATTCGTGAAAATCCACTGAAATTTCTTAAAATCCCTTGAATTGCTTAAAAGTTCTTAAAATTACTAAAATATAAAATATCGTAAAATCCCTTAAAATCATTTAAAATCCCATAAACTGTCATGAAATATCTCTTAAAATTCTTGACAATCCAATGAAACCTCGCAAAATACCTTTAAAGTCCTCAAAATAAGTTAATACCCCATTAAATATTTTACAAGTATTTAACTAGCTGTAAAGTTGTATCAACTTTTGTGCTCACTCAATGAGCACTTTGCTTCCTGTAAGCAAATATGATTTGCTTCCTCATAGAGGAAGCATTAAGTATTCTTTACATCAACATTAAATTTTGATTATTTGAGAAGTTATATTCGAAAAATTCATTTTCGAAAATTACATTAAAACACAACTTTCTTATTTTTCAATGAAATACATTAATCTTATAGGTCAATCGATTCGTCTCGACGCAAGGACCCTTATTTTCCTTACGTCAGCTTTGAATTTTGAATATTTGAGAAGTTATAGTTGAAAAACTAATTTTTTAAAATTAAATAGAACCATAACTTTGTTATTTTTCAATGAAATGAAATAATATTATAGACCAATCGATTCGTTTCGATGCAAGGAATCTTTATTTTCCTTAGGTCAGCTTCGAATTTTGAATATTAGAGAAGTTATAGTTGAAACACTAATTTTTTTAAATTAAATAAAACCATAACTTTGTAATTTTTCAATGAAATAAAATAATATTATAGACCAATCGATTCGTCTCAATGCAAGGAACATTTATTTTTCTTACGTCAAGTCAGAATTTTGATTATTTGAAAAGTTATAGTCGAAAAATTAATTTTTGAAAATACAATTAACCATAACTTTGTTTTTTTTAATGAAATGCATTAATAATATAGGTCAATCGATTCGTTTCGACACAAGGAATCTTTATTTTCCTTACATCAGCTTTCAATTTTGAATATTTAGGAAGTTATAGTGAAAAAATGAATTTTACATCATCTATGAATTTTGATTATTTGAGAAGTTATAGTGAAAAAATGAATTTTAAGAAAATTATAAAACTACGTAAAACTTGTAAAATTAAATATTTTGTTAAACCATTGTAAGAAATTCAACTAGGTGTATAATGAAATAACTATGCAAAATTTCATTAATTTATCTCTACGCGTTTTCAAGAAATTGCTGGATCGTGACACACACACACACACACACACACACACACACACACACACACACACAATTTTTCAGGACATCATGTTAGATATATTGACATTAAAATATGTTGAAAAAAACCTTTTTTAGGAAACTGGATTTTGTCACCACCACAAAGCTTCCTCTATGAGGAAGTAAAATTCTATGAAATTCCGTAAAATTCCTTGAATCCCTTAAAAGTCTTAAAAATTACTTAAAACCCCATACAATATCTTAAAATACCTTTAACATCCTTAAAAATATTGGGAAATTCCTTTCAATTTCATAAAATCACTTCATATTCCTTGATATTCTTTGGTGTTCCATAAAATTCTTTAAAATTCCACAACCTATTGCTGTAACCCTTAAAATGACTCAAAATCCCATGAAGTCTCATTATACCTCTTAAAATTACACAAAATTGCATGAAATTTCGTTAAAATATTGAAAATTTTTAAAAATCCAATGTAATCTCACCAATTCCTTTAAAATTTATGGAAATAAATGTGCTTAAAATTACTTAGAAACTCATTAAATATCTTAAAGTGGCTTAAATTACTCAGAAGCTCCCAAAATATCATCAAAGCCCATAAAATTACTTAAAGTCCCATGAAATCTTATGAAATCCCTTGAAATTCCTGAAAATCCGATGAAATTTTGTAAATGCTTTAAAATCCCTTAAGTCATTAAAATAACTTAATATCCTATGAAATATCGTTAAATCTCTGAAAATTATTTAAAATTTCATGCAATTTCGTAAAATCCTTTAAAATCCTTTAAAATTTCATAAAATTCCTCGAAATACCGTGAAACCACTTAATATTTCTAAACTCTCAATAAATTTCATAAATTATTTTTCATGACACGTGGACCGAAACATTGATTTTCGGTGTATGTTAAGCGTCTCGAAGGGAGCCATTTATACTACAGGAACGTAAATACTACAAAAGTAGTACAGAAAGTAAAGTAGTACAGAAAGTAAAATAGGACAGAAAGTAAAATAGGTCAGAAAGTAAAAATACCTAAATAAATAAACAGGAGGTTCTCTCTCCCTCCCCCACTCTCTTTTCCTATTCTATTGTATCCTATCCTATCGTATCCTATCACATCCTATCGTATCCTATTCTATCGTATTTTACTGTATCCTATCGTATCCTGTCGTATTTTATCCTATTGTATCCTATCTTATACTATCGTATTTTATCCTATCATATCCTATTGTATCCTAGCCTGTTGTATCCTGTAGTATCCTATCCTATCATATCCAATCACATCCTATCGTATCCTGTCGTATTTTATCCTATTGTATCCTATCGTATACCATCGTATTTTATCCTATCATATCCTATTTATCCTATCGTATCCTATCCTATTGTATCCTATCGTATCCAATCACATCCTATCGTATCCTGTCGTATTTTATCCTATTGTATCTTATCATATACCATCGTATTTATCCTATCCTATCCTATCCTATTGTATCCTATCATATTTATCCTATCGTATCGTATTCAATCACATCCTATCCTATAGTATCCTATCCTATTGTATTCTACTGTATCCTATAGTATCCTGCCGTAATTTATCCTATGGTATTCTATCATATCCTATCCTATTGCATCCTATTCTATTGTATCCTATCATATCCTATTGTATCCTATCGTTGCCTGTCGTACTTTATCCTATCGTATTCTATCCTATCCTATTGTATCCTATCATATCCTGTCGTATCCTATCCTATTCTACCACCTTCTCTCTCCCCTCTCTAATATATTTAATATAATAATAAATTATTAGCAAAAAACAAAAATGAAAGTAGTCTTCATCATATAGGATTTTACATTGAAATTAGAAATGCTTTAAAAAATCTAGTGACAAATGTTAAGGATAATGTTAGGATACCATAGGATAAGATAGAATAAGATACGATTGGATACAATAGCATACGATAGGATAGAATAGGATACGATAGGAGAGAAAGGGGGAGAGGAGAGAGAGTATTTCCCGAACAAGCTTATGGGTCCCCAGCCAGCTTATTCCCCGCCATCCTGGCGGTACTAGCACACTAGTGCAAATTGGAACTATTGTTTTGAAAATCGAATTCGTTACACTGGTCATGAAAAGCTTTGTACTTCACACTCGTCCGATAATTGCCTCCTTTCGCGCCTTGTAAAGTAAATAGCTATTAAATTCCTTAACATTATTTAAGATTCCATGAAATCTCATTAAATCTCTTAAAATACCTTAAAATCTAATGAAATTTCGTAAAATGTTTCAAAATCTCCCAAAACTTTCTCAAATTACGTAAAATTCCACAAAATATATAGTCAAATCCCTTAAAATTATTTTATAATCCTATAAAATCTCATAATTCTGATGGTAACTGATCTGTAAATAATAGATATACAAATATATTATTAAATATTAATATATTATTACAAAGTGATATAAAAAAAAAATAGAAAAAGTTACTGTTTGATTTAAAAACTGTTTAATTTCTCAAATAATGTTCACTAACCTTACGTATATATTTTGAAATATTTTTTTTGCTTCACTAATCATTTATTTTTAATATCAAAATAATTATTTTTATCACTTTAAATTATTTTCTATCTGTATGTAACCTTTTTATTACTAATCGTTTTGACAACAAAAATAGTCTGAAGATAGTTTTCAAATTCGATACATTCACAAAAATTGTGCAATTTCCAATGTAACCAATCAGGTTTTCGACAACAATGTGTTCGATATATTGGTAACATCTCTTTTTTAAGATAAGAAGATACGAAAGTTCTTTAATATTTTTTAACATTGATTTTTAGGAGCGAGGAAATTGTCACCTCTGTAATAAAAAACGGGGGGGTGAGACGATTAGTAAAAATGCTAAACGCTAAGTACGCTCTGATGCAAAACGAGGCGCTGTTAAGTTTAAATATCATAACAGCAATTTGCCTATCGGATTCAGAAAAGTCTCTCCTCGATTCTGAAATTGGCTCGATTTTATGCAAATTTTTAAAGGAAAGCGCTCCGACTTTAGAACCTCCAATAGTGTACAATTCTTTATCGTTGACGCTAAACCTTGCAAAATCTGGTATAATTTGATATTTAAAATTAAACATTTTTTCTGTAATCGTATCAAACCAATATATATTTGTATTAATTTTACATTAAATCGACTTGCAGAGATTTTGAAGCAACATATGAAGAAATCGGAATTGCATTCCTCATGGACAGAACTTTTACGAACTCGTGAGTCAGAGTTAGAAATCGCAAAAGAAAAACTAAAAGCTCTATTTTCCGCCTTCGATATATCTCTCGACTGAAAAATTATTTCATCCTCTTAAATAAAGTGCTCTCGCTGCCATGAAACACGCACTGATATACCAATTCTGTTTCAGCCAGAAAAGCGCAAAACTATTTTAGATATTTATATATTCGGAGCATGCTGACTCGGAAATCTTGAGATTGATATTATATTATTTCAAGAATGTATTGTATATGGATCGATGTGTCTTACTATTAAATTACGTCTACGATCTTCAGATGTGTATATTCTCAGATATATTTATTTATTGAAAATAAATTTTCTCGATGTAAATTTGTGTATTTTTTGTTAAATTTTGGAATAAATTTCCGAAAACCTGAACCCTCTGATTTTATTTAAACTTCGTATACTTACATATATTTTGATGCGCTGATTACGAATATAATATTCAAAAGCGGCGACTAGCCGATTTCCATGGTGAAACCATGAAAACACCATAAAAATTATGATTTTTGCTTTTATCACAGCCAATAAGCAAAGTAAAAAAAATGTGCAAAAGTTGTATGTTTCACTGAAATATACATTTTTAGTTTTGAAGAATTGTTTTCTACGAGTTTTCATGGTTTTTTATTTACATTAACTCAATTATATGAATACATAAAATCCTCATTTTGTTTAAGAGATTCAATTTATGAATCATTATTAAAAAAATTTAATTAAAATTTAATATAAAAAAATTTTTATTTAATCTTTATTAATTTAATAATTATTATATTAAGATTTATTTTATTAAATTTAAATTTTATTTTATCAAAAAAAAAATTAAAATTCGTAATAAACTTATATCCTTTGAATGTGGATATGATAATAATATTTCTTTTACAGACTACCCTTTTCTATTAATTTTTTCACAATTAGAATCATTTTTTTAACTTTCGATATTGGGAATTCTTTAATTTTTCCTATTTTAAAAACTTTTAATATAAATTTTTTTTTTATTTAAAAATCTTTTGCTTCCTCATAGAAGCTTTGTAGTCGTGACAAAATCCATTTTCTAAAAAAAGGTTTTTTTTGATAAATTTTAATTGGAATATATATATGTCCTGAAAAATTGTCCGCGTGCGTGTGTGTATGTGTGTGTGTGTGTCCCCTTTTTTTTTGTTCCCACCATATCTCTAGAACGTGTGTATAGAAATGAATGAAATTTGGCACACTTCTTCCACCCTATAAAACCTTAATTTTATCACAAGGATTTAAAAAAATATTTAATTTTACAAGTTTTATGTACATTTAAGATTTTTTTAAAATTGATTTTTCTACTATGACTTCTCAAATAATCAAAATTCAAAGCTCGTGTAAAGAAATTAAAGATTCCTTGTGTCAAGACGAATCGATTGACCTGTGTGATTAATGCATTTAACTGAAAATTAAAGAAGTTATGGTTATTTATAATTTTCGTAAAATTCATTTTTTCACTATAATTTCTCAAATATTCAAAATTGAAAGCTGATGTAAGGAAAATAAAGATTCCTTGTGTCGAGACGAATCGATTGACCTACAAGATTAATGCATTTCATTGAAAAATAAGAAAGTTGTGCTTTATTGTAATTTTCGAAAATGAATTTTTTGAATATAACTTCTCAAATAATCAAAATTTAATGCTGATGTAAAGAATACTTAATGCTTCCTCTATGAGGAAGCAAATCATATTTGCTTACAGGAAGCAAAGTGCTTATTGAATAAGCTCAAAAGTTGATACAACTTCACAGCTAGTTTATAATTATTATGATTATTTTAATTATTGGATTATATTATGAATGAAAAGTAGGATCTTTAAAATGATTATATTAATTAATACAAATTTTTTTAATTTTTAAATAAAATGTTTAATATAATGATATTTTTATGGATAATAGTTAATATAAGCTAATATGACATATAAATTGCATTTAAAAATAATTTTTAAATAAATTTATCTTTGTATAAAATTAACTTTTAATATTTAATTTTGACTTAAATTTATAATTATTTAATTAATTTATTCTAATTATTTGAAACCAAAATTGAAGTAAATTATTGTTAATAATTTTAATGAATAAAGATAATTCCAATTAATAAAATTTTAAATACTTTTATGAAAAACATAAAACTGAAAATATTAAAATGATGAAAGACATATTTTTAAAATTTATAAATTAAAAATTAATTATTTTTATAATGAGATGGTAATATTTTTTTTGATTATATAAATTAATTTTTAATAAATAATATAATGAAATACAAATGTATGAATAAATTTTTATATAATTTATTAATATTATTAAATATAAATATTATTATTATTTTTCTATAAAATTTATTTCATCGATTGGTCGACAATTTTCACTATCACATATTTGTCATTTACAAAGTAAGGGCTGTCCTTAAATTACGTAAGGCTGTTTTCTGGAATTTTGACCCTCGTACCCCCCTCTGTAAGGGTCAGTAGTTTTTGCCCCCCCCCCTTTTTCTTACGTAATTTTTTTCGAATAATTTTTTTTTTTTAATGTTGTGTGAGACAATATAAAAACGTCGACTCTTTTCAAACGAACATTTATTACTATAAAGGACAGATTAAAAAATTATATGAAATATAACATTGTGTTATTTTTTTTAAATACCTCTTTCTATTTTTTGATTTTCAGTGATTTTCAAAAAGGAAAAAATCATATGTAAGAAAGTTTTTTGACCACATATACCCCACGTAAGGTCAGCATAGAAAAATGCTTAACCCCCCCCCCACCTAAAAACCTTACGTAATTTAAGGACGGCCCCTAAATTATAGAAAAAAAGTTAGAACGCAAGGTCATCATTTGAATTTAACGCAAAGATCAAGGTTAGAAAATCTAAATACGTATGTGAGACTTCCTTTTTATCGAATTAACATTTAATTAACATTTATTTAACATAATTTTGAATAAAAATTTAAAAGCCAAATGAAAGCATCTATGAATCTAGCGTAAGTTATAATGACTTATAAGGTCGTTACAAAAGTTCAATCAGTTCAGGTCTTTTCCTATGATTTTTTGTATAATAAAAAACCCCTAAAATTTGGCCGTATTCAATTGTGGAAATAAAAAATGTATTCTATTAAATAAAAAATAAAATAAAAAATGTATTCAACTACATATAAAATTTAGTTATTATTTATATTTTTTTTTAAATACTGAAATTTGTTTTTCTTTATTTACGTAAAATATATTTTCTATACAAAACTACGATAATACTTGTTCTATTAGAAATGAAACCGGAATTTTCAATGTTTGTATTGTGTCATTAGCAGACGTCAATGAAAATATTATGGAACGTTTTAAGAATAACACGTTGTTAGGTAAAACTTTATTAGATATTGTCTAGAATAAAATCGATTTAATAATCTTTAGGCCGTTTTGAAAAATAATTCAAATCTTACATAAGTACATAAATAAAGAAAAATTAATAAATCAGTATATTAATGACTTAATTTAAGATCCATTTAATATTAAATATATTGATTTATGTTTAAAACAGTTACCTCTTCCTTCCTTTCTTTTGTTTTTTTTTTTTTTTTGGAAACATTAAGTTTAAAAATTTTTTTTCTTTCCCTCTGAATGCATTCACGTTCTTTTGTTAGGAAATTTTCTTTCTCACGATAAGGAAATTTTTTTTAGCCAGTCATAAACTACGACGAATTCAAATAAGTTCTGCATCGAAATGACGTAGGTGCACAAAACATTTCCATTCATAAGTATTTCATTGTTTGATTAAAAAAATAAAGTTTATCAAAGGTATGACGCAAATGCAAAGTCAATTCTTTGGATTTGGCAAAAATAAGTGGACATTTAAATATTAAATTAAATAAATAAATAATATAATAAATATAATAAATATTAATATACTATTATACAAATATAAAATATAAAATAATATATGTAATAAATACAAATATTTATTATTATAATAAAATAAATAATAATTGAATAAATAATTGAAAGTCTCATAAGAAAGTTTCAACTTTTAGAAAACCAAAATCATTAAGAATTTATGAAAAAAAACGTTGTTAAAAAATAATCCGTTATTTGAGAAAGGCTAAAAAGTTTTTACATACTTAATTACTCTCAGACGTACATTCACAAAAGATTTCGAATATATAAATCACAATTCGATCTGGACACTAAACTTGAAATGTGTTCATAACAAAAATTCAACCTTAGTCTAGTAAAAGAAAACTTTTAATTTTAAATAAGTAAATAATTGGATGGGAGACAAAAATAATTTTTAAAATACTATTTCTGTTCTTTGAATTTTATTTATTTTTAAAAAATTCGACATACGGCATTATTAATTATCGTACAATACAACGACGGACTTTTTTTATAATTAATTTTGTCATTTCTTCTAACGCACTCTCTTAAATACAATGCTTGCATCCAAAATAAATTAAAAATTAATATTAATGTGTGCGTAAGTCTTCTAACAAAATCCTTAAAACATATCACCACCTTATGAAATTCACAGATCCACTCGCAAACAATTTCTATTCATCCTCAAATCAAAAATTAAAGTCAGTAATAATAATTCATTATCAATATTTTTAAGGATTTTGAAGCAAAGTTCTAATCTAAAAATTCGATTTCTTCATTTTAGTCAACAAATATTAAAAGAATTTTTTTTCTCTGTAGAATTACTCAATTTTTAACTAGAATTATGCCCACAGAGTAAAAAAATATCTATTTCAAATATTTTTTTAAATAAAATGAAAATATTTAATTTTGAAGTCATATTTTGAATTCTTCGTTTTATGTAAAAAGTATCAAAACTAAATACTTTTTCGCTTTGTACGCAGTTTTATATTTGAAAAAAGATTTATCTATAATTTTCGTAGATTAAAATGGAGAATAGAATTTTGAGCTGAACACTTAACGCCCTTAATGGGAAAAATAGTGTGCATAATATATATAAAATACAAAATTTTTTAAATCGAAAAAACTATATTCCTGGTATTAATTTTTACAACATAACAAGAATGATTTTAAAGAAATAACTCAAATGACTTAACATTCGCAGGATAGTTTAGAGACACGTAATAATAAATATTTTTTGCTAAAACTATGCCATTTACCATTGTTTCATACTAGCGGAAGTAAATGGCCTAGATTTAGTAAGTAAACTATCACATGGCCTTAAGATAAATATAAATTATGTAATTTAAAAAAGAAAGGTCGAGGAATCTCAGATATTTTTTTGCTTTGCTGTTTAAACCTGCTGCAATAACTTCTCAATCTTTTTTTTCGATTCGAGATTCCGATCAACCTCTGTTGCAAAGTAGCTGGTAAACTTGATAAACGCAGCAAATTCCGACAGAAAGATATAGGCCACGACTTTTACTTTGCAAGACAGACTTAACGCCGCAAGTCCAAGGAATATTAATTAACACAGACGGAAATTCCATTCAAGCTCTTCCCGTCTTACAATTAGCCGGTTATTCATGCCCGCAATATTTATTTAAAAATAAGAAGCTTCGAACCAAATAGTTTCATTTTTCATTCTAAATATATTTAAAAGAATTTTAGAACTCCATAAACAAATTTTTACATACTCTTAATAGTGGAAAAACAATTTACAATAAATATGAAATATTTCTAATGGTAAAAAAAAAGAGATTTGGAATGACCGAAACAAATATTACATCAGTTACAGATATTCAAGACATAGAAGTTTTCTCATCTTTTCTATAAAACAAGGAGAAATCTTAAATTCTCTAAACTTGTCTTGACTTGGAACAGGAAAAGTTTCAATAAATTTTAAATGAAATATAAATATATTTTTTTTGACATTAAAGGGAAACATCTCTGTGGTATTAATTTATCTCAGATATTGTTTTATCTGCAATTTTGCATGAAACCTGTGATTATTATTATAAATCTAAAAATAACTTCACATTCTTAGTGAGCTTAAGAATAGAAAAAAATTTAGAATCTAAATAGCACGTAAGTTGATGAGCATGGTAATATTTTTACAAGATGCATCATTTTCTCGAGAATGGCAAGAGAATTGGATTTTATTTCAGAGGAAATACATTTTTTTCCCCCTAAGAGTCCATCTTCCGAAAACTAAGAAATTTTATATTCTTATTTTTCAAAGTAAAAAATTCTAATTTGGAGTTTCTTTTTTGAAAGTTTTTGAATGAGTTGACTTAGAATAAGCTATAAAATAATTTGTAACATGGACAGTAAAAAAAATCAATAAAAAAGAATGAAATTGTATCTGTTCATAGAAAAAAAAATCAAGGCTTTTTTTAAAATTGAGCGTTGCAAGCTTTTCAGTTACTAAAGACTGAATTAAATGATAACAAATGATATCAAGTGTAGACATTTTTTTTTTTTTGGATATGTACTAGTCTTTATAAAACAGACTGAATATTCATAAAATGGAAAAAAAAAAAAAAAAAATACGAAAGAAAATAATGAAAGTATTAATTACATTGACAGTTGAAATTATTTGAAAAAATTTAAATAATTAGATTAACAAGAGGAACTACATTTTTTTTACTAAAATTATTAATATCTACCATTAATTTTAAAAATGCCCCACCGGAATATTAAACCAAGTTTGGAATTTGTGCTCGAATTAATTAATAATTAATAATTAATTAATTATAAGTAATTCCTCATAAATAAAATGTTCTTTCTTATATCATCATTTTCTTTTCTCTCACACAGACGCACACAAATATTTTTTTCGATTTTAGTTATCACTCTAGATAAAATTGCAAACATCGTCGCACCGGAACCCACACAATTTTTAAATTATATAATTCATATTATAAATGCCCTTGAATTATATATATATATATAAGTACAGAAATACAAAAAGCGAAGGAAAATTAATTTTTAAGTTTCAAAAAATTAAGTTAATTTTTTTTAAAGAAAACTACTAAATATGATTTTAAGTATTTAAAACAAACTTGAAAATTAAATAAATAATTTCCTTGACTGCCAATTTTTTAAAAATAATTTTTGTCTATTTGGCACTTGGAAGACATATATATATATATATTTTTTTTAAATATAATATTTAGTTATAATATAAAAGATAATTTTAAAAAAGACAAGTAACTTATTTCTGTTCATAAGTGTTTATATTCAAATTTGAAGTAATATTTCTACTATTGTTGTCGGCGATTTTAGATTAACAGAAAACAAGAATAACCTTGCTGATATTGATATGTAATTGAAATAACTAAAGTCTCTGTCAGAAAGAAATTAATATTTGTAATAACCTTAAATAATTTTCACATCAGGATTGAAGGACCATTAAAAGATGGACTAATTAACTCGTAATTAATCATTTTTCTCGGAAGCATTGCCCAGCAACGATATAAATAAATAATAAATCAATTATTAATTATTAAATTAAATTGATAATATTTAATAATTAAATCTGGAAAATAGGACTGAATCTTTCTCGAATCGTAAGGCAATGTAGATTATTTCAATTCATTAAACAAAATTAGGTGAAAGTTCAATCTTTTATAGATTCATTTATTCATGCGTAAATCGTCATGTAATTATTATTACGTCAGGCTTTTAACTTCAACGAGAGTAACAGAAATTTTCGAACTTCGAGGTCACTCCTCTGATCAAAGTTCTCTCACCTTATGCACAATTTTTTATTCTCATTTTGCTGTTAGACTTGCACATTCATTTCTGGGTTA